>JANHFT010001782.1:37267-47409 GCA_032467955.1 Pseudoxenodon macrops | reverse complement strand
CATCGGGCTGGGACTCCGAGTTCAGACTGGTCAGGCAAAGAGGTCAGCGTAAGACCGGCCAGCTCAAAGCAGATGGCAGGAAGGAAGATGGGAGGTGGAAGGACATGGTTAATTTGGGGGTAGTTTGAGTCCCATGCCCAGTGCCATTCCAGAAGCAGGGGGGGTTAATTGAAAAGAAAGAAAAAGGAAAGGAAAGAAACCCAGGAAATGATGGAGACTCAGACACTGAGTGGAGAGAGGAAAACAATGCGCTGGTGCAACACAGGAATTCACCACAAGACAGATGATCTTTTGTTTGTTGCTTCTCTTTGGAAACAGATGAATGTATGAAAGACGAATGTCGGAATGCATAAAGGGAAGGAATAAAACTTTAAGGCAGAGGAGCCCAAACTTGGCCACTTTAAAGACTTGTGGACTTCAACTCCCAGAATTCCCCAGCCAGCATAGCTTCCAGTGTTCCTGCAGTGCTGTACAGGTAATCCTCAACTGAACGGAACTGAATGCTCTGGAGGAAAAGAAATTGTTTGTGCAGGTGGGTTCTGGCGTAAGGCAGGTGACAGGGGCCTCCTGAGCAGCCCTTCTTAGGGACCCACTCTAAGGCAAGGAGGCCTGGGGCAGCTGTGAGCCTTGGAACCTTCACAATCTGCCAAAGGGACAACGAGGATTTCGGTGAGCAGAAGAATCCTTCCCCAATGCCCTCCCAAGCAGCCCTGGGGAAGGAGCAAGGACGTGTCCAGTCAGAGCAAGGGGCCTTCGTCATCTTCTGGGAGAAGCAAGTCATTCCTTTTGTGCTGCAGTTTTAAAAAAAACAAAAACTTGGGTGTTTGCACAAGCCATGAGTTTTGGTGCACCAGCCAAATGGCCTTCACACCTCCGAACTGGGTGGTTGTGGCAAAGGGGTGGGAAGCAGCTCTTCTGTGTTCCCAGCCAGCAAGTGGAGATCATGTGGGACCCTCGGCCCAAGACCCTCCAGAGTCAAAGCAGCTTTTGTAGGGCGATGCTCGATCTAGGAACCTTCTTCAATACACTGTACCAACTTCATCTGCCTTGAGACGAGCCCTAATGGAAACCATTCAAGGAGAGAAGCAATCTGGAATTCAGGAGGAATTTCCGGACAGGACAATTAGATTCCCACCAGAAATCACTGGAGGCTTTTAAGAAGAGACCAGACAGTCGCTTCTCTGAAATGGTATAGGAGGCTGGACTAGAAGACCTCCAAGGTCCCTTCCAGCTCTATTCTATTCAATATCACTTCTTTTTCCTAACCTGCCTTAAACTGAAGGTTGGTTTTGTGTTCAGATTAAAATGTAAGGCTAAGAATAAGAGCTGCTCATGAATTCCGGTCTCAAATCCCCAAAGGTTCAAATGCTGCCGAAACAGAGTTGGTTTGGATTTCTTACCACCAGAGTCTAAATGGTTAATGGCACCTACATGGCCAGCAACCAAATCACAGTCACCAAACAATATACAACTAAAAATGGCAAAATGAAAACAAGCAAGCAACAGCCACCATAATAAACGGATGACGTCATTCCATTCTTCCCAGGCCGTCCCAAACAATTCCAGTTTCAAAAGGCTTCCGGAAAGCCCTTTTTATAATAGGCCTGGACCCCCCATTTCTCTTACTGATTTCAAACACCGCAAAGGTTTTTCACGTTCTCAACTTACCCACAACAACTGCCTTATTTCCTTTGCTATTTTACAACCAAATGTGGCACGATTCCGATTCTAAGGAGGCGAGAATCAAAAGGGGGGAAAAGACAACGGAGGCGCAGAAGGTTTGTTAAGCAGCACTGCACAAGTACAAATTTAATCTGCCCGCAGCCAACTCGGACGGCGCTGCATTTCAGCTTTGCAAAGTCTGTTATCTTTGGGTCAGAATAATCCCGCTCTAATATTCTGAAATAAGGCTGAACCAGCTCTCTCCCCAGAGCCCAGGAAGACTCGCTGGCCAATGCAGTCTTTCAACTCTGCCTGTTTTTGAAAGCACCAGCTGTTTGAGCCCCAAAGAATCACCCATACAAAGTGACAATAGGTCTTAATAGATCTTAAAACAACAATGGTCCCCCCCACCACACACCCCATCTGATCGTGCATGAGTGCGTGAATACAGAGCCGTCCTACCAGGACAGCAAGAAGTTTATTCTTTTCAGCTACAGGTGCAGAAGGAAAGCAGCTGTTGGCTTAAACTGCAAAAGCCTTTCAAGAAATCCCGATGGGTTCTACAACTCCTCCGCTCCAACCCCGGCAGGGCTGGGACCAACCCCACGGCGGACACTTTTTACACAAAGACAGGGCGATGGTTTTAATAATCCTCGGGATCTACCTTCCCAAATACTCCTGGACCGAAGGCCACGTGAAACCGAGCTAATCCCTGGCTGAGGGACACACGCCAGCTCAGGGGCCATTGTTCTGTTTTACTTCTCTGGCCGTGAAATTTGGGATGATGTAAAGCGAGGCGGAAGAAAGAGGCCAAGCCGAAGAGCCTGTAAAGTGCACCAGTAGGAGCCCAAGCCCTGATCCGCTTTGTCCCAGGCAACGGAGCGTCAACTTGACAGGGCAGGAAACTGAGGCTGACAATGGAGAACAGGCAGTGTCCTAGCACACAATGGCAGCTGCCTGGGGGTCTCTTCCCCTCCCACCCGCCTTAACCAAATCCAGCCACCGCTGCCAGATTTACCCAACTGACCGTGTCAAATGTTGGATTCATCTGCAAACTTGTTAACCGGAGGAAATGTCGCGTTGCTACAGAGATGCCGTCCCGAGGGAAACCAGGGCACTCGATTGGGAGAGAATGTAAGATTCCGGATTTCTCTGCTTTGTCTAAAGCCAGAAAGACTCGCAAAAGAACCATGCGGGGACTCCTTGACTTACAACCGTTTAAGCACTGAAAAAAGGGGACTTGGGACTGTTTTTCGCACGTATGACCGTGTCAGCTCCCCCGTGGCCACGTGATCTGGAATGCAGGATCAGTGCAGGGACTCCAGCAAGGGATTCCGTGAAGCTGAGAAGGAGTATTTCCACAGAAAAAAAGCTCTTCTTCCCTGCAAAGACGGAGCCCTGGAAGCAACGGCAGGGCCTGTCCCCACTGCCCTCCCATCCGGCACACAGGACCCAAACGGCTAACATGGATTGGGAAGCCCAGAGAGGCCTGGTTGAATTCAGGAGGGAGGCGAATATTCCTGGCAAATCTGCTGGGAATGTAATTCTCTGCTTTCTACCAAGGTTTCAGTCAGAGTTTTGAAGCTGAAGGGCACCACCTTGAGAGGAAGGGCTGGGACATCTACACGCCTGAGACACCGCAGTCCTCCCTCCAGAGGACCATCTCTGGTCAACGAAACAGACTCGTGAACACGGGAGTTCCCAAGAAAGGGTTTCATTGTGACTGTTGCTAAGCCTCCCTGACCCCCACTGCTGCCTCCCGGAGTTTGCCCAAATCCACGTTCATTGCGTCGATGGACCCTATTCTAACCATCTCCTCCTCTGCCCACCCCCTTCCCATTTTGCCTTCCACCTTTCCCAGTATCAGGGTCTTTTCCAAGGAGTCCTCTCTTCTCGTTCGGTGGCCAAAGTGTTTTTAAGCTTCAGCTGCAGGATTTGTCCTTCTAAAGGACAGTCAGGGTTGGTTTCCTTTCAGATTGACAGATTAGATCTCCTTGAAGACCAGGGAACCCTCAAGAGTCTTCTCCAACAACCAGAAAGGACACGAGGTTCCAAAACGGCAGCCCCAAATAAAAAAAAAAGAGCCAGGAACACACCACTGAGGTCCCTACGCAAAACAGAATCAGAATCAGAACAGGGCTGGAAGGGACCTTGGAGATCTTCTAGTCCAGTCCCCTGATCAAGCAGGAAACCCTATACCATTCCAGACAAACGACTGTTCAGTCTCTTCTTAAAAACCTCTAGTAATGGAAGACCTACAACTGCTAGTGTCAAGCTGTTCCACTGGTTAATTGTCCTGACAGTTAGGAAGTTTCTCCTTAATTTCCAGGTTGCTTCTCTCCTTGAGAACAATATCAAGGAGTCCTCCCCAAATGTGCAAGAGGCAACGAGGGTACCAAGAAGCAGAAGGTTCTCTAGGATTTTCCCAGTGGTTACCTCTTTCCCAGGGTGGCTCATTTACACTGCCCCAAGCCCAGCTTTTCAGAAGTTGCCAACATTTTGTTTCCCAGACCGAGTCTGGGAGATCAATGCAAATGGGAAGAGTGAGAAAGGAAATTTGTAATAAAAAAAGATCAAGAAGCCTCTTTGAGGGGACCCACACTTCTCAGGGCACGGAAGCCGAAGAAAAGTGTGGGAAAGAAAGGAAGGAAGATCAAAGCCTGAGCCTCTTTTACAACCACTTAGGCCGAGATGGGCCTAGACGGGACGGGTCCCCCTGTGCCCAGGCGATGCCATGCGACTTGCAGGAAGTTGTGAAGTGTGGCAGCCGGGATCTTCAGACCAGGCACATTTGCCATCACGCCTCACTCTGGCCATTCGCATGAATGCTACGAAAGGGCCATTAGCAAAACCAAAGGGGTTTATTATGGGCCCAGAGCAGGCGGGGAGAGGCAGGAGCTACTTCAAAGCAAGGCCATTTGTAAGAATTCTAGGCATCCTGTCCTTTGGATCCCGTCCCCCCCCAAAAGAGGGGCTCAGGTTTGAGACACATTTATACGCATCCAACCAATGGAACCTGCCAATGGAAGGGAATATTCTACATCCCCTTCTTCTATAAGAGAGAAGCTTAGGTAAGTTCTTTACTTACGTTAGACAACACCGTAGAGTAATTCCCTCTCATAGTAATAAGATAATTCTAGGGGAATTGAGCTGTCTTACCATACGTCTGCTAATTATCCAAAATATAATGGTGACATAGGAGCTGAAAAACGGAGGCTTCACAAAGAAGAGTTATGACACAGTTCTCCTTTCTTAAAACTTGATTTAAAAAAAAAAAAAAAAGGGGGGGGAGTCCACTTAAAAGCCAAACATTTGTGACTGTGCAGTGGTAATGGGATGGGACACCACAACATGAGGGTAGTTAAGGCACCAGGCTAGAAAGCGGGAGAAAGTAAGATCACGTCCTATGCCTTAGTTGTGAAAGCTGGTTGGGTGACTTTGGGCCAATCACCAGGAGACGGTGAGTTCTAGTCCTGCCTCGGCCATGAAAGCTGGCTGGGTGACTCCAGGCCAGTCCTTCACTCTCAGCCCAACTCACCTCTCAAGCTTAGTGGGGAAAATATTTTTTGTCGAAATAATAAAGGCAGGATCCAAGTAAGTATATCAAGCAAACTTCCCCTCGCCTGCATTCAAGGGGAAAGAACTAAGTCAGGGGCCCTGTGCTCCAACCTGCTTCCTCCCCACAGAGACTTCTCGGACAGTTGCCAATTGTGCCAGAATTGTGCTTGCTAGTGCAAACAACCCAAGGCAGATGGCATGTGCCGGCCATAAGCTGACCCAAAGCCCATAACGGTGAGAAAAAACCAGGGCCCAGGAGGAGCATGAAAGGAACGTGTTCAGGTTTGGATGACTGATGGGGGCTGGGGGAGAAGGGGAGGGTCATTCACCCAGGGTGATTTAAGAAGCCCTCTCTTCCTCTGGGATAGTGTAGTATCATGTCCTCACCTCCGAGGATAATTCAGGTTGTTGTTTACAACAAGGTGAAGAACGGCAGCTTCCAACATCAAAGCTGGCAGTATAGAGAAAGGCAATCAGGAAATCAGGGCCTTAAAAGAGGTGTTGGGGATAGTGGGTGGGTGTATTTTAAGCCTGCCTTTCAAAATGCCTCAGGGATGTGTAAGGCCACTAGCAATTCACACCTTGTTTCCTCAAGGGCACTTGGGACTTGTGCTACAGATCAAAAGAATCCTCCCTCATCCGCGTGGCTGGCAATTCACACGAAGGGAGAGCATCTCTTTAGGAATCAACAATTAAAAAATGGCCCCTGTAAGGTAAGTGTGCCAGCTGCAGAATCCAGATCACCCCAGACAAATTTAGAAAGCGCCAACTTGGGGAAATAAATAAATAAGGAAGATCATAAATTTAAAACGTAGAAACATTGTACAACTGCAGAAGCTGCCTGCATTTCCCTGCTCAACAATAAATACCTTTTATAACAAAAGCGATGCTTACGGATTTAGGTTACAATGTCTTGTACGTAATTGTTGCTGAGGGGTTGGGGAGGACATTTATGCACACAGGCTGAATTCTATTGTGGTGTTTTGTTTCTGTCTATGTATGTGTGTGTGTATTTCAATAATATTGATAAGAAATTAGACTGGATCAGGTGAAAGACGGAAAGGATAATGAATACCAAAAAAAACACCTCCCTTCTGTATTGATGCCAGGATCAGACCATGGACCAAGCTACAGAGTCACTATTGACCTAAGATTTTGTTAAGACTAAAAAAATGCACAGCCCTCTTTCCATCTATAGTGCTGAACAAAAGGCTAAGGATATTGTTTCCCTGAAATTCACCAATGAAAGAACAAACCCCACATCTGGACAAAACGTTGGAAGCCTGAAAGAAACTTTCTCAAGCAAATACAGCCTCATTAGCAAATGTGTAGCACTCCTGAGGAGCAGCCCCTTCCCTCTTAGTCCCCCCTTCCCCCAACAACAGGTACATCAAGCGCCCATCAGCCAGGACCCCTTTCACACATCCCTGGCAACATGTGCCTGCTGTAATCAGGACCACAAAACATCTGTGGGAACTTGGCTTCAGACTTTTCCCCATGGCCTGTCCAAGGCTGAGGGCTGAGTCATCGTGTCACAGGAAATCGCCACCCAAATATTGTCTCGGTGGCACAAAAGGGATTTGGGAAGCTGGCCTGAATTACATTCTGTACTCAGTGAAAGGGAAGCGTTTCTCCCTGCTCCAAGTTATGACGGGCTATTCTGCAAGTTGCACATATTTTCTTCAGAATCGGGATGAGGAGAAACAGAGCATTCCCAGAGATGTTTTTGGAAAAAAGGAGGCATTGGTATTTGCTAGAAGGTGGAGCGGAGGGGAGTAAAAACTACAAAAACAAGGAACAAATCATAACACACTGTTCAGGAAAGTATAAGAGCAGCAGTTTGTTTTGGTGGTTAAGGCACCAGGCTACAAAGCGGGAGATGGTGAGTTCTAGTCCTGCCTTAGGCACGAAAGCCAGGTGTGTGACTTTGGGCCAATCACTAAGAGATGGGGAGTTCTAGTTCATCCTTAAGTATGAAAGCCAGCTGAGTGACTTTAGGCCTGTCACTCTCTCAGCCCAACCCACCTCACAGGGCTGTTGTGGTGAGGAAAATAGGAGGAGCAAGGTGTATTGGATATGTTCACTGCCTTGAATTAAATTAGGAAAAATAATATTTTTATTATTTTATATTATTTTATATTTGTTTACACAAATAAACAAAATAAAAATAAATAAGAAAAGAGCCATTTTTCATTTATGACAATGTATTAAGCAAAGAAAAGCAGATTACAGGTAGTCCTCAACTTACAAACACAATATTGGGACCAGAATTTCCAGTACTAAGCAAGACATTGAGTCAGGCCGGATTTTAAAATCTTTTTTTTTTGCCATTGTTACGCAAATCACAGCGTTTGTTAAGTGAATCATGCAGTTATTAAGCGAATCTGGATTCCCCCATTCACTCTGCTTGTTGAAGCTGGCTGGAAAGGTCGCAAATTGTGATCATGTGACACCCCCCACCCCCAACGAGACAGTGCCACCATTGTAAATACACACTGGTTGACAAGTGCTTGAATCTTGACAATGTCACTTGGGGATGCTGCAGCAGTTATTCCTGCTTGTCAGTCAATTTTTTCACTGCCATTGTAACTTTGTATGGTTGCTAAACAAATTATTGTAAGTCAACAACTACCTGTAACAAAACTGGAACATTGCAAACCTGCCACTAAGAGGGTCACTGCTCACATAACCTCCTTCTCTTCTTTTTGCAACTGTGAAGTCCTGCTAGGACTGCTGAGCGGGCAGATTTGAGGCTGGGAGTTTGAGCTGTTTATTTTTGGAGCTCAGCAATTTATGCCACCTCACTTCACAAGGCCAGAGCTAGAACGCTGGATATCAACAAGGGATAAATAGGCTCAAGTCCAATCAAGGTCTCTTGGTGATCTTGCAAAACTTCCATTCCCAACCTGAGTGGCCTTTCAGGGCTGCTCCCATCTAAAGGACCAACCACCACAATGAAAGCTATTTTTGAAGCTTGCATGCAAAGGAGTTTCTCTCTACAGCAAGGGTGTTCAACCTTGGCCACTTTAAGATTTGTGGACTTCAACTTCCAGAACTCCCCAGCCAGCGCACGCTGGAGAATTCTGAGAGTTGGGGGTCCACAAGCCAAGGTTGGATACCTCTGCTCTACAGGGATCTATAATCTTTGTGATGGCGGCTTTCATCATATTTTCATCGCTTGCTTTTCCTAGTCACCTCAAATTAATCTTTTCTGTGCTTCTGATAAAACAGGCTATGTCCGACTTTAGACTGGCCAGCTTCTTTTGAACACTGAACGACCCCTAGTGGCAGCCACCTAGTTAACAAGAAAATTTCTTTTAGATAAGGAAGCATCCTACCTTCGCACCATTTTCATCCACTGAATTACGACCTGCCGGAAAAAGAGAGAGTGAATGAGTGAGGGTTAGAAAGAATGAGAAATATTTCTCAACAATGAGAAATAGGGAGCCATTTAATAACCTGGGGAGACATGCATACGAATCATGAAGATCTCAACTCATCACACTTCCTAACATAACGGAACTAGATTTAGGATAGAGAAATGAAACTATACGCAATTCTTCCCATCAATCAGTCTCCTGGACTGACCGAAGAATCACTAATGCTAACAAAGAGGATCCAACCAGTATGTTAAAGACCTGAAAGAACCATCTTGGCAATAAACTATTCAATTCTTCACCTTCAGAGCACTGTCATGTATAGTTTGATTTCACACAGAAACCTCCATCAACACAAACACTGTTAACTGGAAGATATTACGCAGAGGCCTGGCCCAAGGGTACAACAGCAACCATTCAGATTGTGGTACTGATCATAAGCCAGAGAATAGAGCTTTGACTATGATGCACTGACCAGTACTAGTTTTATCTTGGGCTTATCATGAAATCATAGGCTGGAAGCTGACTTACCAAAAATGTAGATAATTGCTACGCCATTGCCAGCTCCAAGAAGGCCTACTATCTGCAGCAGTCTCTTTGTATAGGCAGGGTTTTGCTTTTTCGTCTTTTCTTGTTGTTCATCGGACCCTTTCCCATCTTCTTCTCCCGTTGACTGGAGGGAGGGAGAGAGAAAATGCTGAATGAAGGTAGAGCACAACCACAGAAACCATATGCTGGTAGTCTTATGACTTATGACCATAACTGAGCCCAACATTTTAGGTGGTGAGACAGTTGTTAAGTGATTTTCGCCTCATTTTACAATCTTTCTTCTCAACATTAAGTGAATCCCTGCAGCTATTTAGTAACACAGTTGATAAGTGAACCTGGATTCCCCATTGACTTTTGTGGCTGTCAGTCACAAAAGGGGATCCCGTGATCACTGCAACCATCATAAATATGAGCCAGTTGCCAAATGTCCGAATTTTGGTCATGTGACCATGAGGAGGATGCTGTGAGGGTCGTAAGTGGGGAAACCGATCATAAATCACTTTTTTCAGTGCCGCTGCAGCTTCGAACTGTCACTAAACGAATGGTTGTAAGTCGAGGACTACCTGTATTTTTGAATGACCAACTCTGATGCTCCCTGAAGCCCCGTCTCTGAGCTCCCCCTAAGGCTGGTGGGCGTCTGGGCTGCCCCGTCTGGCTTGGCCTCACCTACTGCTAATCCTCCGAGCTTCCAGCAGGCGAGGCCCGGGGCCCCAACCCGGCCTCCCCGGGCCCTGGAGCCCGGCCCTTGCGGAGGACCCCGTCATGGCCGTCCAACCGCCACGGGAGGGTCGCGGTGGCCCCCGACGGCCTGGCCCGGCCGGCCCTCACCTTCTTCTGCTGCTGCTGCTGGGCCACCTCCCTCAAGACGCCTCCGGTCAGCCCCGGCCCCGCCGCCTTCGCCTGAGGAGGGACCCCCGGTGGAGCCCCCGAGCTCCACGCCCGACCCGGCAGAGCCCAGGCCCCGCCCCGCTTCCACCGCCGGCAGCCCCCGCCGCC
>JANHFT010001781.1:98319-108961 GCA_032467955.1 Pseudoxenodon macrops | reverse complement strand
GGATTGTTTTCTTCGGCGCAGGCCCAGAAGCCGAGAGTCTGGCACTGCGTATGGGTCACCATCTTGTTTTCGGCCTCTTAAAAAAAATTCTGGGCTTTTTTCTACTACGAGGTGCGCCCACGCAGCGCGGGAGGCAGCGAACTGGCGGCGAGGTAAGCTAGAACCCACCCCTGGATCACCTGATTCTCCAGACCACCTAATTCCTCCCATAATCAGCACCAGCAAATGAGAAGAAACTGATAAATTGAGGTCTTAGTTTGAGCCCTTGCAACAAATTTACTGTATTATTTTGAGTAGACACATACCTTGTATGCTTCAGCTTCTTAGTTGCTTTTCCAGTGTCATAAGAGAGTTGGGAACATCAGTTTTCTCAGTAGTTGTAAAACCACTTCTGATTTCTCTCTCAGGAAATGTGAGCAGAAAATAGAATTTAAGTACTCTCCCTCACCTTCCCATCTTAACTAAGTGAGTGGTTTCCTAAGAAACATAGGTAAAGATTACAGCTTTTCATAGAATGTGAAAGTGGCAATCAGAGGCAGTCTAAAAGAAAAGAAGCCTAAGATATTTTATAGCAAACCTTCTCCATTCTTTCCCCCCCCCCACTTACTTAGGTTTAGTTATGAGTCATTGCCATTATCTTCTTCTTCAAAGCACTGGTTTGTCAAATCATCCATGCTTCTCCAAGAAATACAGTAATCATGCTTTAATCTTCCCACCGAGGCTAGGAAAAGAGGTAACAGTTTCAGACAGTCCAATCAAAGTTCACATGAGGTTTTGCATTGGTCATAAATCATTTCTGGATCTGCTTGATTTCATGACCTCAACTCATTTAGAATGTATCAATTGCTTTCTGGCTCCATTCTGGTTTATGTGAAATCAGATCAGGATTGGTTTAATTGATTGTTTTTATAGTGTTGCAAGGCACTTGAAGGACACCGTTTTCCAACTCATGAGAATTCTTATCTCATTCCCTTCTTTTAGCTCCTGGACTCATATCAATCTTGCTTTGCCCATCTCTTGAATATAAGGCCAAATTGGAAAACATTTGTAAACTAAAATCCATTCTTTTTAGAATATTACAACGATGCTCTCAAATAAAAAAAAATGTGTAGAAAACAAATCAGGTTGATCATATGGGTGACCCACTTTATGAACACCATGACTTACGACCGTGATAAGCGGGATCTGTTATGGCTGTTAAATCAAGCACGTGAGTTTGACATCCATGCTCTACAAAGTAAAGTGCCAGCACATTCTTTGTTTCTATGAACACTTCCTAGCTTCACATAGTCCCCATAGTCCTTCTTAAAAAATGATTGCATCCCAGAAGAAAGGGAATGGAAAACTGGGACGATAAGGAATACAAATGATAAACACTCATTAACGAAAATAGCAGTCAAAAATGTGTATAAAAGGGTGCACAGTATCTTGGGAGATAAATATCTTAGAATTTTAAAAATTGTTAAAAAAACTGAAAAATCCAGCAAACTAGGACAAATTGCAGGGATGGTTTTTGAAAGACTTCATGACTGACAAGTGGAGTTATTGTCTTTTCCCTAATCAAACAAGTCAATTTGGCCATTTCTGCAAACTCATTTTTCACCAACCATTCCTCCTCTGTGGTTATTTCAGAGTCTTTGCATGTATATGTACCATATACACATCAACCTTCTATAGATTTTTTCTACTTGTCTGCCCATGAGTCCCAACAAAAAATCTTTCTGGTTTCAGTTGATGATTAATCTTTAAAATTCTTTGAGTAGTGGAATTTAAAGTTTTCCAGATTTTTTACAAGTCTACAAAGCATGATGCAATGACCTTGTTTTTCACATTTCCAGCATAGATTTGAAGTGCCCTTTTACATTCTAGACAATTTGTCATATACCAATGGTACATCGTTTAATAAAACATCTCTTTTCAGTTGTAACAAAATGTGAATTCCAGTCCTTTCAAACACATATTTTCCCATTGTTCTGTCTGAAGATTATGTCCTTAGGCCATTTTATCCTATACTATTTAACCAGAGGTGGGTTCTGAATCTTCCTACTGCTGGTTTGCTCAGGGTTGCGCCTTGATCGCGCGGCAAGCAAAAACCAAAATGGCGGCGCCCATGGAGCCATCAAAGGAGTTACTACCTACTCTATACAACCAAATAGAACAGGTAGGAACCCACCTCTGTATTTAACTTATTCCATTTCAAAATTCAGCAAGAAGTCATGAATTAGCAAATACATGTCCATCATTTGCACATACGTCAGTTTCAAATTCTGTTTTATACTGTTCACTATATCTCAAATGATCAATATGTATTCAAATATATGTTTGACCAGATTTTGCAATATATAAAATTAGCTTGAGAATGAAGGGTTTTCCTCTTTGCATATAAAAATCAATCAACAAAGAACGTTCTGTTTTGCAATTCAAAGGACGTTGAAATTTATTTCTATTCATTCCATAGCATGGCCTTCATAATTTTCCATGTTTCACAGCCCTTATTTAGCAAGCCTGGTTTTATGCTGAACCAGCGGGATTTGAATGATCCAATTCTAAATGAAAGTAATTCTGACTGTGGAACCTTCATTGGCTGAAGTCTGAAGAAGCGAAGTTATCTTTCCATGCAAGTAATTTTAAATGTCTATACTTGGACCTTGTGGCTGGCTCATTAATTAGCAACTGGGACTACAAATTGGCAAGCTGACTACTTCTGTACACGGTAGTTAAATACATCTTACAGTTTTAAATCTCCCTGGAATTGCTACTCTTTAATCTTTATATACTTTTTTTTTTAGAATGCTTCAAATTACTTTGCTAAAGATTTGAGTAGCAAATTGAAAAATTCCGAGAAAGTAATATGGACAAATCTGGAAATTCCATGTAGAGATAACCGAGGGTGATCTCTTTTGTTTTGATTTATTCTATTTCTAAATTAAATGTGAAGATTTGCACTGTTAAAAAAAATTGCTTTAAAGCAATTTCAACCTCCTTGTCTCATTTTTATAACAGTGCCACAGATGTTAAACCCAGTGGATATTCTGGCTTTGTGAGTTGGCGTGCATCCATATTATTTGCATGCTTGTCTGCTTGTGTATATTGGGTAACTTCGGTAACCTGAAGTGTTATAGTTTAGAGAGAAACTTGTATTGAATATTTGGTAAAAATCTGATATTAGGTTTTTTTTCTTTGGTGTAACTGTAACCCGTAGCTGTAGCCAGGGATGGGCTGTTGGGGGTTTGCAGGGGTTTGGGAGAACCGTTAGCTAAGATTCTGTGCAGTTCGGAGAACCCCTAAATCCCAATCCTGGCTGGACTCGTGCCCCCCTGCTCCTCCCGGGAGTCCCCACGTTTTGGATGCAGGTAAGTGCAGGGCCCATGCAGAGGCTTGGGGAGAGTGAAAAACTGGCCTACCAGAAGTTTGGGAAGGCTAGAAACGGGTCCGTTCCAGCCTCCAGAGGGCCCCCAGAGCCTGGGGAGGCCGTTTTTGCCCTCCCAGACACTTGAGGAAAGCCTCTGGGGCCTGGGGAGGGCAAAAATCCCCCCTTGCTGTGGTGCAGGAGATCAACTAGGCCACGCCCACCATGGTCATGCTGACCCAGCAACCAGGCAGAGAACCCCTTGCTAAACATTTTGAAGCCCACACCTGGCTGTAGCCATGCCAGCTCTACAGGGTGGAAAAATCAAGGGTGGACTTTAGGAAAGTAAGGCCTTGCATTTCTCCCTCCTGCCTCTAATAGTTCAGCATCTGGATTTTTAGAAGATACTGCATAGCATTGAAGGATGTTAGCACCTACCCCCTACCCCTCTGGAGGAATGAAATATTTTAGGATATACTAAAAAGGCAGAATATTTCTCCTAAAAGATAAGTAGAAACTCACAGAAGCAGAAACTCAGCTCCCACCTTTGTTAATGACCTGGGCCAGTCTATTCTACATAACAAAGATCTACCTCCTTCAGACAGCCATATTAGAAATTTCCCAAAGCCCTTTCATTACATCACCACCCAGCAAAGGCTCAACCAAACTTGAACTCAAAACACAACCTACAGAGTTGCCCCTGTATGGCCCCATGGGAGTCTGACAACTAATCAGAATACAAGCGCAAAGAACATGCCCAACAGAGGGCATAAAACCAAGGCGCTCTCAGCATCTCAGCCCTTTTCTGTTCAGGAACTCAACCCACGTGCTCCTGTCCACCATTAAACCATCTTTCCAAGCAGTCTCCATGTTTCCAGTGTCTTTTCCCCCACTTGGAACTGACTCCAGAAGGATATTTCTTCCAACACTGTGCAAGAAGCAAGATTTTTTTTTTTCTGTGGTGGTACACATATGCATGGAGTTGTCAGCAGGAAAGTAACAAACGGAAAGATGCTAACTTTGATCTAAAAGGAAATAAGGAAAAATCAACTAACCCTGTGGAGAAGAAGATGTGGCTACTATTAAGAAAGACCTATCTGTCTCATGTTTCTGATTTTTTTTTCTTTTTCCTCAAAGGCCAACTAAAGCTGAGTCAGTTTTGAGTGGGATCACAGCATGGCAGAGATGTTAACCTTTCCTCTGTATTCCTAAGTTGAATGACTGAAAAGCTATTAGAAGAAATGGATACAATTTTTCTACTCCACAGTTTCATATATAGGTTTTTAGAATTGCACAAACCAAATATACAAAATCTTGGAAAAAGTCTTCTGACATCTAATCAATATTTGACCAGAGATGATGAACCATTTTTATCCCAAGATCAATTTCCTGTTGAAAATCCTCAAATGGGTTTCAATGGTGCACAGTCCAACAAAATAGTCTAGTCAAAACAATCAAACATAAAGACACTAGCGCCAGTTAATTAAATAAGTTGGTGCTTCAAATTAATTATAGTACACTGCATATTTAGGTAAATTTGGAGAACATAACTGCCTTCTAAATAGCAAAAAATCCTTAAGAATAATATTTGTCAGATGGAATTCCTCATGTATAGTCAATAGATTTTCAGTTTACAATCATAATGACAGCTGCTTCTGCTTCCAGTATTTACTTTTTTAAATAATTGAAACAACAAGACACAACTTTTTCATAACTTAACCCTCCTTCAAAAATATCAAAATAAATCTAACAACAAAGAACTACTTTCCCCTCTTCCCTGTTCACCCTTTTCATCCAACCAGCTGCATCAAACAAAGGAATTTCCAACTGTGTTTGTCTGGTTCAGCCAAAGGAGCTGATTTTTTTATTTTGTTTTATTTTTAGTTGCCTATAACAATCCCCACCAAATTCTGCTAAATGATAAAGTGATAATGCATACCTTGTTGTCTGGTCATAAGTGTTAAGTCTAAAGCTCGGTTTAACAGAGAGGTGCCAACTTTCAGTGCAGAGTAAACCTTGGGCATTAGTTATGTAGGCTGTTTATAATATAAATGCTATAAGACATTTTCTATTACATTATGGTTTGAGGTAGTATACAGAACTGTTAAGCACCCTGGGGTGAATGAATTATAACTACTGACTATACACAGACCTATTTTTACCAGCTCATGTGGGACACACCTGTAGTTCTCTGGCAAACTTTCCCGTGCTATGTGGAAAGGAAACCTTCTGCTCCAAGTACTTCCTTGCTCAAAGATCTTTAGATGGAAAATGCACTCCTTTCTGGCCCTTTCTGAAAGTGCATTTGGCAGTTTATTTAAGTACATTAATTTCATTGGAACTCCATAACAGAAGGAAGCATCTAGTTTTGTTATTGGTAGGAATGTAAAAGTCCTCTGAACTAATCTCAGCACAAATTAAATTTACAAAGCAAATTACGAATCAAGGGTAAAATTATCCGGGCAAAAAATGCTGGTGAAATTGCAGCTAATTTTACTTATATCATTTACTGTATTTTAGTCACAGGGGACAGTCAAGAGAAGAAAAGAAACTAAAAATACCTGACATTATTCAGCATAATGTTTGCCAAAAGCTTTCTATTCCTTGCTGAACACAGCTTTGGGCCAAATTATATTACTAATAGTTGGTCACTTTTTTCATCTAGTCAACATGATATAGAAACATTAGTCAGGGAGTACATACTGTTGTGCAAATATTTCTATTAATGTGCTATGTTCTCCTGTGGAGCCAGCTAGCATTTCCTTCAGCCATGCAGTGAAAGATGAAAAAACCAGCAGACAGATGTTATCCCACCCTGTTTAAATTCTTTTCTAACTTCTCTTTTTTTGGGGGGGAGGACAATAAGTGGCAAAACTGTCTATCTGAATAATTTGAGAATGTGGTGAGATGGTTACAAAATTCCATAATATTTTAGCTATAGAAAAGTGAGGGCAAACCTTTTCGGCACAGAGTGCCCAAAAGGGAGCATGCGCACACTCATCGGGGCCACAACCCGGAATAGGAGCTGCCCAGGGGGTATGTACGGTATATGATGGAACATGAAATTCTGGTTTCCAGTACCCGCATGCATTCCAGAAAGCTAGTCTTCCGGTTACTGGCATGCATGTGCACGTGGCGATCAGCTGGCTGGTGCGCATGCTCACACTGGAAAATGGAAGACCAGTTCTTCCAGCTGTTCCAGTTTCCGGCACTGCCACACCAAGGCTAGCTGATTGTCACATATGCATTTGCGCCAGAAACCCAGAAGAAGACTGGGCAACACCGTGCATGCCAGGTGATATGGCTCCCCATACCATTTCAGGCATGCGTGCCATAGGTTCGCCATCACGGATATAGAATGTAGGGAGAAAAGTTGAAATGGGATCTTTCATCAGTGGAATCTGCCCAGTCTAAAATTTCAGAATAAACTTTGCAAGGCTGACTTCTCATCTTTTGGGAATGGTAGCATCCCTAATAGTTAAGTACCCCAGTTTCTCAATTCCTAATTCAAAAACTTCCTAATAGTTCAATAGTAAAACTAATTACCAAGAGAAGCGATTGGTCTCACCTTTGCTAAATATATTCAAGCAAAGTCTGGAGAACTATCCATAGGGGAATTATTTAATTTGGATTCCTCAGCCAAGCAAATAATGAAATCAATAGTTGAAATGACAACTTCCAGTTGATTATATGATTCTGTGGTCCATTCTTTCCGATAACTGAAGAATGTTGTTGTGATGTTCGCCACTTTTTTCATGGTTAAATAGAGGAAATTCTTAAATGGTTTGGGAACCATTTTCATATAATGAATTCACAACAGATTGTCCCTTTGATTGTATCCCAGAATAATTTCAATTAAAATAGTTCACATACATGACTTAAAGTCATTTATGGCCAAATTTCTGATCATGAATTGGATCAAGTGATTCCATGAATAAATATAATGTCTACTGATTGGAGAGCAATATAGTCATTATCAAAGGAAGAGGTCCCATACCATATTGTTAACTTTGGTCTTCACTAACAGGATGAGTAAACAGCAATGCAAAGTGGGTACAATATTATATGTACAAAATGTGGAAAATAATATTTATTTTTGTTTATCTAAAAATCTACCGCTGGCCCTTTGCTACACATTATATTAGCAAGAGGGATTGTATTGCTTAAAATGTATACTGCTTTGCAATCATAATAATTTTACTGAAAAGGTTTTGAAAATTCCTCTTGACAGCTTTTTCAAGGTAATTGCATTCATTTAGCAAGTCCTTAAATGGGACTGTTGTGTTCATATATCATATATTAGACCATATTTCATAATTTGGTATCTGGGCAGAACTCTGCATTTACAATGGGAATTTGCAATTCACTCAAGAAGTTCTTGTTTATCCATAATTAATTTACCTCTGCAAATATCTCTGGTATTTTATTGCAGTCATGAAATTATGTAAGCTAATGTACTGTTCATTACATACAAATCATCAAAGCTGATATTTTACCCCAGAGCAACGATTCTAAAAGGAGAAACTGCATGATCTTCTAGGCACCAGGAATATACTTTCAGAAGTGTAAAAAGGGATGAGCAGATGGAGATAGGAACTGAAAAAACACATTTAAGCAGAATATCAACTATAATAAAAGTAGTTTTGCCACAAATAAAAACTTATTTTTCTCCTAGATTGAAGAAAGCTCATGATTTTTTCTCTTTTTGTTTCTATAATATTGCCAAATGATATGATAGTCAATTTTGCTAGTCATCCAAATATCATCCCAGCTAAATTGGAGTAAAATTGTGTTTTTTTTGTCATAATTAAAAATGCAAAATATTTTTAAGTTCAATAGGATACATCAAATAAAAGAATTAATTGAACTTAGTTTATTCTCCTCTTAAAATGATCAGTTCTGAATTTTAGTAGGAATAATTAAGATTGTAAGCCTCCCAGAATTATCCTGTGATAAAATGGGTGGCCAATAAATGTTACAAATAAATTAATAATTAACAGAAGCAGAACCAAACCAGACAGTTATGGAGGTGCAGATGACAGACTCAATAATTCCTCTGTAGAACTGTATCAGCAGCTCCTTGGGCAATTTGAACTTCCTAAGTTGGCGCAGAAAGAACATTCTTTTTGTGCTTTTTTATGACGTTTTTGATGTTAGGTGTCCATTTTTGGTCTTGAGATATGATAGAACCTAGAAATTTGAAGTATGTGTATTAGTATGTGGTAGTGATGAGTATGTCTTCACCTCTTTAAATTGCATACCCACCTGTGAATTAACAAACAGGTCTTTATCCATGGTTTCAGCTTAAGAATCAATAGTGAAAACTCCCATGTGAGCAAGTCATCCATACTGCAAATAATTATATTTATCCGAGAATAACAGAATAAATTAAGAGGGTAGATGTGTTTAGCACTTAACAAAAATGTATACACAATATCCACATACTTCACAACACTACCCTTATAATACTTATAATAACTCATAAATAGCAATAGCACTTAGATTTATATACTGCTTTAAAGTACTTTAAAGCAGTGTACAGAGTCAGCCTATTGCCCCCAACAATCTGGGTCCTCATTTTACCCACCCCAGAAGGAGAGAAGGCTGAGTCAACCTTGAGCCGGGTGAGATTTGAACTGCCAAATTGCAATCAGCCAGCAATCAGCAGAAGTAGCCTGCAGTACAGCACTCTAACCACTGAGCCATTGCAGCTCATCTTAATCTTAAAGTTAAGGAACAAATTCAGAACAAAAGAATATTGTAAAAAGCTCATTTTTGCCACTCTTATTGCGATGAGCTTTCTAAGCCTGCTTAGATTTTGCTTCTTTCTCACTTGCTCATTTGCACCTCTTGCACAGCTGGCTTCAGTTAAATAATTCAGGAAGGGAAAAATAAAACTATTTTCCCCAATTTATTTTGGATTTTATGTCAAGGTTTCCGTTTTCCTTCCTGATAGGACTATAATTAGAGGTAACACTATGCAATAATTAGGAAGGGAGAGAGAAATAGCAGGGGGGGAAAACTTCCTCATATATTAAAAACTTCTCATAAAATAATACAGGAAGAAACACATTTCAATGCAGCAGTCATGAGATATTAATAATTCTCTTGGAGGTTTTTTTTTTTTAACCTAAATCAACATGGATTCGGTATTCACATATTTGTAATCACAGGATAAGAGAAACAGCCAATGTGTCTTTGTTTTGACAACACCAGATGCAAATATTGTCCATACTGGGGAATATTATTCAAAATGATTTAGGACACACAATGGCAGCTCTTCAAACATTTTTGTGTCATCAGCCAAAGCAAGGCCACATTTTATCCTTTTATGTAGTTTTCCAGCAAAGCCTCTTTGACTAACTTGAAGAAGAAAATCCAAATTGATAAAGAGGTTAGCATATTCAAGATGGGCCCAACGGTTGTAATTATAAATCAAACTAGATGTGCATTTTAAACGAGAAGGGACCTAAGTAAATCTTCCAAGAATTAAAATAGGGGTTAGAAAATAAAATACTGTTTTAAAAATAGGGAAGGTGAATTGGGTACAATTACTGCCTTCCAGCTACAGGCAACCACAGGATGGTGCTGCTTCAATTAAATAACAGAAATAGTACTGTGCTGCAAGATCCATATATTTCTGACATATATGTGACATTATAATGCATCTACAAAAAAAAGGATGGTGGTTGCCTCACAAAAGTGCAATATTACCTTGATTGTTCTGTTCCTGTTATTCCCCACAGTTGTTCTGAACTCGAAAAGGGAACAAATGTTGGAAAGCGATAGCAATAGCACTAGCAAAAATACTTTACAGCCTTCTCTAAGCGATTTACAGAGTCAGCATATTGCACTCAACAATCTGGGCCCTCATTTTACTGACCTCACAAGGATGGAAGGATGAGTCAACCTTAAGCCAATGTGGATGGAACTGCTGGCAGTCGGCAGAGTTTATTTATTTATTTATTTATTTTTATTTTACTTATTTATTTTATTTTGTCAAGCGTGTATATGATTACAGACAGGGACGGTAAGCACGCTGGTGCGCTTATGCACATCCCTTAGAGACCTCTTATGAATGGGGTGAGGTCAAAGGTAGACAGTCTAAGGTCTACCTGAGTCTCTGCAATACTGAATTCTAACCACTCTGACACCCCAGTTTCATGATGCTTGCCTTGTATTGTGATGACACCTAATATAGATACACTGGTAGTGATATAAATAGATGATAGATAGATAGATAGATAGATAGATAGATAGATAGATAGATAGATAGATAGATAGATAGATAGA
>JANHFT010001781.1:11353-28225 GCA_032467955.1 Pseudoxenodon macrops | reverse complement strand
CATGTTCTTCAGTGTCCCGGTTTCCTTTTACCACTAATTCCTCCATATCAGGGGTGGGTTCTGGATATTTTTGCTGCCGGTTCGCTCAGGGTCGCGCTGCGTGTGCGCGCACGAAGCGTGTGCGCGTACACGCAGCAATCAAAAACTAGCAATCAAAACTAGCTGCAATCAAAAGCTAGCAAAAATTAGCTTCTGCGCATGCGGAGAAGTAAAATCCAAGATGGCGGCGCCCACGGAGCCACCGGTGGGACCGGCTCCGTGATGTCATTGCCAAGTTACTACCGGTCCTATAGAACCGGATAGAACTGGTAGGAACCCACCTCTGTGCTGGGGGATTATTTGAAAAGGAATGGGAAGAAGTATGAATTTAGTAGAGTGGGACATTGAAGGGAGGATTGACAGATGAGGAAGTGAATGTTGACAATAAAATAAAACGGAAAGGGGTCAGTTTAGCATTTATTGTGATTTTGGAGAGGAGGGATGGCATCATGAATACCTATAATTTTATAGCTGCTGCCATTTCTGCTACTGAGTCAGTCAGTCAAGGTTTATCTGGTTTTTGAAATGGCTTTTCCAGAACAATTCACCTGGTTCTTAAATCTGTTTATTGTTGTTGTTAGTTGCGAAGTCATGTCCGACCCATCGTGATCCCATGGACCACATTCCTCCAGGCCTTCCTGTCCTCTATCATCCTCCGGAGTCCATTTAAGCTCACGCCGACTGCTTCAGTGACTCCATCCAGCCACCTCATTCTCTGCTGTCTCCTTCTTCTTTTGCCTTCCATCTTTCCCAGCATTAGTCTCTTCTCCAGTGAGTCCTTCCTTCTCATTAGGTGGCCAAAGTATTTGAGTTTTATCTTCAAGATCTGGCCTTCTAAAGAGCAGTCAGGGTTGATCTCCTCTAGGACTGAATGGCTTGACCGCCTTGCAGTCCAAGGGACTCACAAGAGTCTTCTCCAGCACCATCGTTCAAAGGCCTCAAAGGCCTAAACCTGTTTAGCCTCTGGCAATTTAAAAAAAAATTGTCCAGATCTTTTGAAACTGTGATTAAATTCTGCTCTGATTTTATGATTGATGATCCAGTTATTTTAGTTCTGTGATGTGGTTGGATTGCACTGTTTTAATCATTAGATGCCCAGAAGCAGCACTGTTTTGCCATTAAAACTTAATTTATTTTTAAAAGAAAAATGGTGTGATGGCTATGCCTCAATCATTAGTTAACACGTGATCTTTCCGTAATATGGTACTTAACTGAAGCCTATCAAGTTATGGACTTGTTTCCTGGATTTTCAGGCTTTATTATTACTGTTTTAATAAAGGAGATGTTAGCATTTTAGCAGAGCATCCATGCCTCCTTTTGAAGTCTGAGAAATCTTTCCAAAACCATTTCCTTTGATGTGCAAAAAGTAGCCCTTTCAGTCAAACCATAAGGCCGTATTCTGAAATCCTTGAGTTTTGCAAGTGTTAAAGAAACAAGCCCAGATGGCAAAGAAGGAGACGCAACATATTGTAATCGTGTATGTCTTTTCTCATGTCTAATCAATGTCCTTTATTGTTTGATTCGTTGCTTTCTGACATATCACATATATCAAATGTTGCATTCAATATATAAAACTTAACCCACACACATCTTTAATAAAATGCTTCTTGCTTTGCCTGAAGTACTTGTGGTGTGTATAATGGGAATCGGTAGAAAGGCATCTTTGCAAAGGTATTCAGTGCTTCTCCCTCAAATTTCAGACTCGTTAAAGTAGAGGTGATTTAAATAGATGCCGTTTCCTTTGAAACTCAAGCACCTGACTGGCTTGCAGCTGGAAAAAAAACACCTTGTCCCTAAATCTGAGAGAGAACGCTCAATATCTTTGCAAAGTGGCTTTTTCACCACAATCCTCTTCTCCACAAACCGCAAGTACTTCAGGCAAAGCAAAAAGTGTTTATAAGAGGGGGTCAAGTTATTATATAGAATTACATACATTTAATATATTCGATATTTTAGGCACATCATGAAGCAACAAATCAAATAATACCGTAGAAGACATTGATTCCAGATAACATTCCACAGATGGGAAATTTATTCCTTTCTCACAATGGACTTCAGAATACACACCTATTACTTAGTTCCGTGATGGCGTAGCCATATCTGAGGGAATGCGAGGTGTTGTCCTCTGTCAACTCCAGCGCACATGTGCGCATTAGCCGGCTGATTTTTGCCCTTCCACAAGGCCAGGGGGAGGTCATTTTCATGGGCGGGTGAAAAATGACACAACGGGCCAACCGGAAGTTCGAACTTCTGGTTGGCCCGTTGGCCCGTTTTTCACACTCCCCAGGCTTCAGGAAAGATTCAGCACAATGGGCCAACCAGAAGATCTGAGGCTTCAGTGAGGCCTGTGCGCATTCGCGGGGGGGGGGGTGAGCACATTGCATTAGGGGTGTGGGCACACATGCACACGACCCCTGCGCTCCACCGCCCCGCTTTTGGCACGCGATGGCAAAAAGGTTAGCCATCACTGGCTTAGTTTCTGAAAAGGCCACCTCTATGTACTTCAAAGGAAATGGTCTTGGCTCAGAGGGGACAAAATGGTTTCCTTAACATAAAAAGAGGCCTAAATTGCCCTTTTCCTTCAGAACGGGGATTAGGCAACTTTATACCATTTAGAAACCATAACGTGCTGTCTCTGCTCAATGAAAGGATGTATGCAGGGGTGGATTCTAACTTAGCTCGCCTCTGGTTTACTTCCTGCTGCGCCTTACCATGCACAGTACAAAAAAATTCTTTTGAAATTCCAAAAAAAAAGAGGCCAAAATCAAGATGGTGACGCATGCGCAGTGCCGGAAACTCGGCTTCTGCACATGTGCAGAAGAAAAAAACCTGGAAAAAAATCCCATTTTTTTTTCTCCCCTCAAAAAAAAATCCAAAGAAAAGATGGTGGCCTCTATGGACCAGAACCATTTCCCTGACGTCGCCAGTGGTTTACTACCTACTCTATAGAACCAGTCCGAACCAGTAGATGTACCTTTGGATGTATGTCATATCACTAGACAAGACAGCTCTTATTTCTGACCCTTTTCTGTATTTTTAAGACTAAGAGTGGGAGTGAAATCCTTTGAGAAATTGAAAGCCTGTTTCCATTTTCACCCTAAGAAGTCCATAAGAAGAAACCTCCTAGAATGGTTTGAAATTGAAGGGAAATTTGCAAAGAAAAATTTAGCCCCATATTAGAGGGAGATATTGGAGGTGGATTGTGGGAGAAGTAGGATAAACCTGAAAATTGGCTAAATTGCATTTCCAGAAGGCTGGTGATTTTGTGCTGCCTGCAGACTCCGGTTGTCCACCCTTATTTCAAGTGGGGGGGAAAAAACATATCAGGCAACATCAGTTTGTATTAGTTTTCTACTCGATTGGAGATGGGATTTGTCGAGGAAAGAATGTGACTCCTCTTAGCAACCAGAAAAGGAACAGTCTATTTTACCAGCTCACATTTTACCATTTGATTCAGGTGTACTCATTGATCAGACGGATGTGGTAGCTAGTGGCAAAGTGGATGTCCATCGCTAGTGGCAGCTTTGTTTCTCGGATGGTACACCAGCCATTACTTTAAGCCAACCTTAATTATTTCAGTCATCATTAACCGCACACCTTCTTCATCTGCTGCTGCCTTAGGCACACAGAAAAACTGCCAGAGGCAGTTCAGAAAACAAACTCAAGCTAAGGAAAATCCTTTTGTTATGGAGAAGTAAAGCATCCTGAAGAGGCACAATACGGCCCAGTGCTGTTTGAGATGCATTTTAAGTCATGCTGGGTGAACCTGATAAGAAGAGCCTCTGCCTAGAACATTTTTTACAGGGTTTGGCTAGAGAAGGTTGAGAGGAGATCTCAGTAAGTGGCTTCACAAATCACCCTCGGGCAAGACCACCAATGGAAGCTCTACGCCCTGTTTAAGTTATTTGCCTCAAGGTAAGTAAAAAAAAACCAGCTCTCTGAAATGATTATTCAATATGAATCTTACCAATATGACACACACGTTTCAGCCAATGTTGGCTCCTGCCAGTTGTTACAATCCAAAACTGTCCTGATATCAGTAGTTGGTTGCTGCCGGTTTGGACCAGTTCGCCAGAACCGATAGTGGTAATTTGCTCCCGCTCACCGAACCAGCAGCAACGGCTGGCTGGAAATCGGTCCTCCGGCTCGAAAACGGCTGGAAAAAAACCCTCTGCGCATACGCTAAACTCGCACTTCTGATGCAACCCGAACAGGTAGGGAAGGTAAGAGGGACCCACCCCTGCCTGATATGTATTTGTGATGGCCTGACCAGCTTGGAAAATCTAGATCAGGGGTGTCAAACTCAAGGCCCGGGGACTGGATCTGGCCCGCAAGGTGCTTAGATCTGGTCCGCGGGGCTGCCCTGGAAACAGTGAAGGACCAGCCCGCAGTGCCTCTGTCAGAAAAAACAGAGCTAGGGAGGGTTGCATGCGGCCCTCCCCAGCTCCGTTTTCACTGGCAGAGGGTTGCAGGAGGCCATTGCAGCCGAAAACAGAGCTTGTGTGGGCTGTTGGTGGCTCTCCCAATGGCTCCGTTTTCGCTGGCAGAAGGTTGCAGGAGGCCATTGCAGCCAAAAACAGAGCTTGTGTGGGCTGTTGGTGGCTCTCCCAATGGCTCTGTTTTCGCTGGCAGAGGGTTGCAGGAGGCTCTCATAGCTGAAACAGAGCTCGGGAACCCGTTTTCATGGGAAGAGCACTCAGGCCACCTCAGGCTCCCCCGACACGAGTAACATTGAGCTGGCCATGCCCACCCTGGCAACGCCCATCCCAGCCCCCCAAGGTCAAACACAACCCTGATGCAGCTTTCAATGAAATCGAGTTTGACACCCCTGATCTAGATCTATTTACTACTGCTGGTTTGACCTTTTCTTGTGTCCTAATGAATAGGATTGAGTTAATGTTTAGGGTTGTATATTTTTCTCAATAAAACTAGAAAACATTTCCAGCCTCCCAATTGTATAAGTGAACCTTCTGGACTGCAGTACATAAAAATAGATACACAAAAGTAGGGAATTGGTCATTTTAGAGAATACCAAAAGAAAAAAAAATACCTTACCATCAACAGTAAATATGACACACCATTACAAAGGGCACATGTAGAAAAAGTTTAAGCTGTTCTAAATCATTGTCATTGAGTTAAAATAAGCCTATTTCCCCTTACAGCTGTCAAACCAGTGACCAGTGCTGATTTATCATAATCACAAAAGATTAGGGGAAGATTTTTATTTTGTCTGATGGAATAACATATTACAATTTCTCATTCACTACTCATGGAGGGTGTCTCTGTGTTAAATGCCACAAAAGAATGATGGGGACATGGCTAGGAAAACTTTGAAGGTTTTTTTTAACGGTTTAAGTCTGAGTAATGCATAGCAATAGCAATAGCAATAGACTTAGACTTATGTACTTTATACCCCTCCCAAAGCAGTTTAGAGAGTCAGCCTATTGCCCCCAACAATCTGGGTCCACATTTTACCGACCTGGGAAGGATGGAAGGCTGAGTCAACCTTGAGTTGATGAGAATCGAACTGCCGAACTACTGGCAGCCAGCAGAAGTAGCCTGCAGTACTGCATTCTGACCACTGCACCACCACAGCTCTAAAGGCATAGAAATACCTTTGCTGAAAAATATGAATGAGTGGCGCTATGAGTTTATTTCAACCTTGTAAATTGTTGTGATGGAATCTTGAGCCAAGACCTTGGGAACTTGGAGAAGCAGCAAAGCCATTACAGCAGAAAGTTGAACCATTATAGAAAATGGATACTCATTATTCCAGAGGAAGGGGAAAGTATGAGGAAGGAAATCAGAACAACCAGTGGTGGGATTCAACTGGGGTAACAACCGGTTCGCTCCACGCGCGCACAGTACCATTGAAAACAGCTCTAAAATTTACCTTCTACTGTAGCCTCGGTGAGTAAAACAGCTGAGGCACAGCAATCCGCTCTGCCTCCCTATCAGCTGGGCTTCAAGGAAATATAGGTTGGTATAGTGCAGGAGCGGGCGGGCAGGCCCAGCTGATCATTGGAGCTAATCGGTTCACTCTCAGCTGATCGTTGGAGCTTCCAGTATGCCCGAACTGGTCCTAACCAGCTGAATACCACCCCTGAGAATAACTCCACCTAAATTACACTATAATTACACTATAAAGATATAAGTTTATTCAGAGAAGCGTTTTAAGAGACTTTCAAGATTTTGTCATGTTACCCTACCAACAATAAAGAACTTTCCAGAAATCCAAATTATTCTTGTTCCTTCTTAAGTTTCCTTCCTCTCAAGACCTGCCAAGAGTGGAGGTGATGATCTTTTGTTCAATTATCTGTAGCTTGGAAATTAGGACCCCTATTGGATTATGTTCTTCCCATTGTTCTTTTGACTAGCTGAAAGGGGGGGGGGAAAGGGGGCGAACATTGATTGATTCATTATGCTTTCTGTGTGCTTTCTGAATTTTGGAATTGGCAGAAATAAAGATAATTGTGGGTTAGTTTCAAATTGCTTTTTGAAGATTTGGGGAAAGAAATAGAAATGTGGGGAAATGCTCAGATCTTCTGGTACAATATCTACAGCCATATTTTATTTTTGAAATGTTCATTTGGCAACTATGCATCGATGCAATTTCCAGATCTCATTTGAAAACTGATTCTAACATATCAATGGAGAACATAATTAGAAATAGGCCTTTTATGCATCTAACAGCTCTATTGTGCAGCCAAATTGTGAGCTAAACCTCAAGTCCTGTTCTTCTTAGAAATATCAAACTGCAAAAATAAAGCCTCAGAGTAAGAGTGAAGGGAATAATATATATGGTTCCAGAAATATTAACATATGACAAGTAAGCTGTAAAGCGTTGAAATAATGAAATGGACCTGATTTTAAGTAACATTAAGTAACATTAGGTAACAGTCTCCATTTTTAAAAAAAGTCTTAATTTGAAGTATAGTAAGGTACAAAAAATGTCTAGCAAGCAAATTATCAGCTTCCATAGATGTTGTTCATCAACTTGCATAAATGTACTTGGTATTATGTTCCAAGTAACTGTTACATAATAAGGCATTCAGTCTTAAACTAAATCATTTGATAGTGAAATCACCACTGCATTGTTACTTGGAGTATGTGTGTCAACCCTTCAAGTCAGTTTTTGACTCATAATGAATATAAGGATAAGTCTCTGCAATTTTCTTGGCAAGATCCTTCAGAAATGCTTTGCCATTGCTTCCTTCCTAGGGCTGAGAAAAAGTGATTGGCACAAGGTGAGCCAGCTGGCTTTGTATCTAAGGTGGGACTGGAAGTCACATCCTCTGGGTCTCTAGCCTGATGCTTTAATCACTACCCCAAACTGGCTGATTCTTAGAGAGAAAGAGAGAGGGTATGTATTTTTAAAAAAATAGATATGATCCAAAATGTTGTTACGTTTCAAAATAAGATAATTATTGGAAACAGAAAAAAACTTTAAAGGGAATGCAGAAGTTCCCAGTCTTTCATATGGTCCTGCCATGACTTAAAGAAACTCTAGCATGAATCCCTGGCGTTCTGGAGCCAGTCAATATGCTAGACCAGTTAGGTGAGCAAACTGATTTAGGATAAGATAACATCTTAAGTGCCATCCACAAACATTAATTTCACCCTTTTTCAGCGAATGTACTGTATATACTCAAAGGTAGTTAATGTCCTTCACAAACTGCATAGATGCATACTTAATTTGATAAACAAAAGCAAACTATTAATCCCAAAGGTGGGTTCCTACCAGTTCTATCCGGTTCTGTAGAACTGGTAGTAACTCCGCAGTGATGTCACAGAGCTGGTTCCATTGGTGTCTCCATGGGCTCTGCCATCTTGGATTTTGCTTCTGCTTCTGCGCAGAAGCTAGTTTTTTATTGCTGCATGCGCACATGCACTCTTCACATGCATACGCACGTGCACGCTTCACACGCACACACGCAGCGCGACCCTGAGCAAACCAGCAGCAAAAAGAAGCAGAACCCACCTCTGGTTAATTCTGGTTCACAGTTTAATTCTGGCATGATCGAAATATATTTTGTATACTGCACAAGCTAGAAAGAGGGCTGAGAAAATATCTACAGACCCCACACGTCCTGGATAGAAACTATTTCAACTTCTCCCCTCAGGACAGGGTATTGCAAGCCAAAACAACTAGACACAGAGACAGTTTCCGCTGTATAGAAATGGGCATTGGGACTATGCTGGGTTTCACAATAAAAATAATTAACTAATTTTTTTGGGGGTAGGGTTTGTCCGATTGTGGAGGTCAGCCCGCTTTTGTGCTTCCTTTCTCTTATTATCCTACCAGCTTGATTTGGAAAATCCTCAGGACTTTAATAAAAATAATGAAAAAATGTGCTATGGTGTTTTTAAAATCACCTTACCTGAGGCAACCTGATCACTCAGTCTTCTGGCAGAGGGAAATCCAGCTGACCAGCTTTGGCCTTCACTGCAACAGCATAATGAGAGGCCCCAAGAACTGGGAATTCAGGAACAGTGGTCTATTATAGGTGAAGGGCAAAGCCACCTCTTATAGGACAGCACTGCAATGGATCTGCCATTCAAAATAATAATGGAAAAGCGCAAACGCTAGTTAATGATTGACCTTAGATGAAGCAGGTGAAGATACCATAAAGTCAAGCGGGTGACTTTTTAGATAAGTATGTGTAGTTTTCTTGGCAGCAATATTGAAGTGGCTTGTGTTTGCCTCCTTCCAGTATTTAGGGTGGATATTGTTTTCTTTTCTTTTTTAAAATGGTAATTTTTATTGAGATTTTTTTACAGAGTAAAATCCATGTGAATTTAAAGAAAGAAAAACAGAAAAGTGCTGGGTAAATAAGTTAGAAATAGGAGAGAATAGAAATAAAAAGAAAAAATATATAAATATCAGCATCTGATTCATTTTACAGCAGTTATAAATTGCATTTATATTTTACCCTCTATATACCGTAGTTATATTGTGATTCCCTTCTTTTCATATTCTACCCTTTCTAATCACCAAACTCATAAATCATAAGACAAGTTCCTTGTTGCCTGTTTTCAGCAAAATGTCCATAAAGAGTTTCCACAATCAACTTTGTTGTTGTTTTCAACTTTCCAGTCTAATCTTCAGCCCTTGGCATTTAATTTCCTGGTGGCTTTCCCCATTCAAGTAACCCAACTTGGTTTTGCATTTCAAGATCAGCCAAGGTTAGCTAGGTATTGTTGCATAGCAAAGCTGATGAGATTTTTTTGGGGGTGTTTTTCTTTTGGTGCCTTTAAGTCAGTCTTGATTCCTGGTAGCAGCCTGGACTAATCCCTGCAGTTCTCTTGGCAAGATTTGTTGTAAGTGGTTTGCCATTGCCTGTTTCCTAGGGCTAAGAGAGAGTAATTGGCCCAAGGTTACCTACTGACTTTGTTCGTAGGGTACACCTAAAATTCAATTTTTATTTTCTTCTGTCTTCTGTTTTCTAGCCTGCTGACTTAACCACTACCCCAAACTGACTCTGATGAGACATACTTAAATTCAAATCCCTATACAAACACAAAACTTTATGATCGTGATTCAGATCTCTCACAGACAAACTTTTCCTGTGTGGTTTTTTCTTGCTTAACCTAGAAAAATTGATTGTGAGAATGAATTGTACTAGAAGGAAAACAACCAGATGCACCATTGTAAACCTTTTAGAACAATCTAGCTAAAATATACTTAGTATACAACTGGATCAGAGGTGGGTTCCTACCAGTTTGGACCAGTTCTACCGAGTAGGTAGTAGGCCGTTGGTGACGTCACAGAGCTGGTTCTGCTCTGTGGGTGCCGCCATCTTTTTTTTGGGGGGGGGAGGAAAAAAATGTTGACATTTGTTGGGATTCTTTTTCTTCTGCGAGTTTCCGACACTACGCATGCGTCGCCATCTTGTTTTCAGCCTTTTTTGGGGGGAATTTTTTTGGGCTTTTTTCTACTGCGCATGCGTGCGTAAGGCGTGCCCACGTAGCACAGGAGGCAGCGAACTGGCGGCGAGGTAAGTTAGAACCCACCCCTAAACTGGATGCATAGAAAAGACAGACAGATTCTTTCTCTGATTGTTTAATTATGAACTAACTTTTTCTGTAGTGTTGGTGCTACTGGAAAATGGAATAGTTTTGTTTGCATTTACGGGAATAATAGAAAGAGGCCACTTCTCTATCATTATGTACCAAAGACAAGACTTTATTGAGAAGTCTAGGAGCTCCTTAAGGTAGGCCTTGGATTGTTATATAAAAAAAGAGGAAGGAGCGAGAGTGCAAATTATGACAGGATTCTTCTGTCTGAATTTTATATGCTTTATTAAAAATGCAAGTCTGAAAATTGTCCAGTTCTGCTACAAGATAATCTGCTACAAAATAATTGGCAATCTGACAAGACTGTTTTTTTTCTCCTTTCTTTGATTCATTTGTAGCCTGGACCTTATTTCCAAATAAGCACAGATAAGCTTGCTACCTTGGTTAACTTCCTTCCCAGTTCCTTTCAAGGACAATCGTAAAAGACGCTACATATTCATGAAGCAAGATGTTGATTATTTCTTTCTCGGCTTCACTGACTCTAGTGAGTCCTCTCCTTCAGCTTTGTCCTCATTGCAGTTGCATTCCTTCAAGACATGGTTTCACCTCTCCCTCATTGTACTGTGTGTTCTTTCTTTCTGAGTTTGTTTGTTTGTTTTGGGGTGGGGGGAGATGAAAAGCAATTTCATGGCTCCTGCACTTTAAGATCCCATCAGAAAGTTGAGCCTTTGATCAGGCAGAGAGATGCCTTGCTGTGCTTTCATTGGCAAATCACAGATTCCTTAATTAACATTCTGCATCTTTATGGTGCTAAACTGGGCCTTGGATCACTTTACACCTACAGATTTTTCCAGGTTGCATAGTCTTAATCCCTAAAGGACTTATAGGTATCAGTCACTAAGGAGCCCTTTCGTACAACCACCATCTCCTCCTTGTCCTCCTAAATTTTTCAGAGTACATAGGAGGATGTGCCATGCTAATACATCCCTTTTGCTGAGTTAAAGCTATAGAGACACATTCAAATCTCTGGATTGCAAAAAGCTGAAAACAGACCCCTAATTTCCCCCAATTTCCAGGAAACTTAACTGAAGGTATTTAAGAGGCTTACAAATGATAGACACAATGAAAAAAAGATGACAAATAAACATTCTGAAAAATAAAACTATATGAATACAGCAATGTGATAAACATAACTTTGGAAGTATCATATTTTTCGGAGTATAAGATGCACTTTTTCACCCCTTAAAAAGGCTGAAAATTTGGGTGCGTCTTATACTCCAAATGTAGCTTTTTCGAAGCTTTTTTTCAGACCTAACAAGGTGCTAACTATCTTCTGGGCTTTGCAGTCTTTTTTCATTGCTTCTGTCTATCAGCTGTGTTTTAAAAGCTTTTTTTCAGTCCTAACCAGGGGATAAAATAATGTGCTGAAGCTGACCAGACAAAGGATGCTAGCTAGATGAATACCTGGTAGGCAGATTTTTTTCCCCTATTTTCCTCCCCAAAAACTAAGGTGCGTCTTATACTCTGGTGTGTCTTATACTCCGAAAAATACGGTACTTTAAATGGAAATAAAATACATCTCCGCATCATAAGGAAACCTGTGATGAGAGTCTCTGCTTAGTCTACTGTCCAGGGGCTAACAGTTCCTGGCAAAAAAACAAGGATGAGTTTGCACTGCTTTATCATTTAACTGGACTTCGATTGGACAACTATACAAATAGACAATACCTAGAATTTGGTTGCATGTCCACTTTAGACGTACCATTTTGTTGAATGTTTCTCAGAGAATTTCTCCAAAGGTTTCTTTGGGGTAACATTTCTCCTCTTCATTGTCCTGGCTTCCTTCTTTTTAAGTGTCATTTGTTGGCAGCTATGCCATTTGGCATCCAATGTCCCAAACTTAGCACTGCAATTTCAGACACTGTCAGAGAAAAATAAACAGCCATCTCCCTCTCAAATTGGCCTTCCTATCCAGAAAGGGAAAAGGAAAAAAAAAAAGACAATTTATGGTAATGTTCACAGGAAAATACCTTTCATGAGATTATCACAGAGTTATAGCCAAAAGTTTTTTATTTTTTCCATTATTACACAAATACAAAAATACAGGGTTATAGCCATATGTGCCATAGAGACAAACTAAGATTTCGTCCAAGTGAATGTTTAAGTGGAAATGTGTGTGTGTGTGTGTGCATGCGTGCTTGTGTGTGCCACACTCATGTAGTATTTATTTTATGTATATCCTATTTTGAATCCATTGATGTCAGCATCTGAAGGGGTTTCATTGTGGACTGTGATTGAGATGCAGCTTTAGATTTGATAATGTTAATGTATCACTTAGGTTTAAATAGTTATAGTCTAATTACTAAAAACTAAATTTATGAAGTGCTTTGGGTGTGGGCTTGGAATCTGAAATAACATATGATTCAGCCAAAAGCCAAAAGTTATGTGATTTGGGATAAGATTTAGACAGCTCTATCATCCATCCAGCTCCATATTGTCTACTGTGCCTGGCAAGTCACCAACAACTTGAATCAAGGTCATTTTCAGTCCTCTCCTTAAATAGGCATACAAAGATCTGAATCAACACCTTTTGCTGTATAAAATATACAAGGGAAATTTATGCTGTCTCACTGTGCATGGTAGCTTGATACCTTCTCTGGTTTTTGTTTTTAAAATGAGTAATTCAGAACATCTCTGGTGCGTGCTTACCTAACAGTATGTAAGCTAATGAAATAAATAATTTTAATTTGCAGTGGAGCTGCATTTATTCGTTTTTGTTCTAAGCTAAAAGTGATTAATCCTGTGTAAATAAAGCATATTGCCGACTGTTTGTTTACTGAGGTTTCAGGGATCTTAATATGGATACAAGTGAATTTTGAAATAAGCCTTTATCCTTCTTCCATGTGCTCTAGACTAGAGTAAGCCATATTTGCTCATATCTCCTTCCCTGAAAGTTCTTAAAGTTTGCTGATCTCCTTTATATTTAAGAATAACATTGCTTAGTCCCCCTGGGTATGTGCTGCAACTCTCCTCATCCAATTGGGTATTTGAATTCAACGGGAGTTGTGTGAGAAGATATGCTAGTGCAGTGATGGCTAATCTTTTTCTTCTTGCGTGCCAAAAAAGGGAGCACGCGCACTAGTGCGCACACGCATACCGACACACAATCCCCCCATGCACACTGCACTGCGCTTGCACGCGCCCCCCAATTGGGCTGTTTTTCACCCTCCAGAGGGTTCAGAGGCTTCCCTGAAGTCTCCAGAGGGTGAAAAACGGCCCAACGGGACTTCCAGTTTTCCCATTGAGCTATTTTTCACCCTCCAAAGGCTTCAGGGAAGCCTCTTGAAGGTGAAAAATAGCTCTACGGGAAAACCGGAAGTTCGGGAATGGACGCCTCCTGAAGCCTCCGGAGGGTGAAAAACGGCCAAAAATCAAGGCCAAAAATCAGCTTGCCAGCGCTGGAGCTGACAGGACAACACCTTGCGTGCCCTCAGAAATGGCTCCGCATATCACTTGTGGCACGCGTGCCATAGGTTCGCCATCACTGCGCTAGTGAATTCAGCTAAGTGTAGAAAGAATATTGAATAATTAAATGGCAAAATGTCTCATTAGAAAGATAATGCTCAAAGTGTGGTTGTCTTGGCTGAAATGTATAGGCTTAGCTTAAATGTCATTAAGTGCTGGCAGACATTCATTATATATGATTTATTAAGAAATACACAAGGAGATGCTTAAATCACATCTTGAAGAGAGGGGGATTGGCAGGAAGTGAGTTATCTCTTAAGCACCAAGATTATTTGAGTAGGTGAGAAACAGAGAAAAGGGCAGTTTGGGAAGACCTTTCTCTCATCTGTCTCTTGCTGTTTGCTCTATGATCCAAATATGCAAAGACATGACTTCATCTTCAACACATCCTAATTAAATAGTTGTAGTGCCTTGGCTTGATGGGCTATAAGAATTGTAAACTGATTCCGAGGAGGTATCAGACAGAGATCTTTAAAAAGCAGTCTAACTAAATTAAATCAAGGTCCACATTGATCAGTACTGTGTTTCTATCCAGACTCCATCAATACCTTATGAGTTATAAGGTATGCATCCACAAACTGAATTTTGGACTGCCATTGTTGGTCATTGATGCTGCGGTACAAATCTTTGGAAATATCCAAATTGGGAACCCAGCCACATATAGTTATGCTGTGTTGTCCTGAATATGGAGGATTCTGTAGCGATCACGTTTAATAGGAATTGTTTTCTTTGCCCTACCATCCATGGATTTATCTAAATCAGGCTTTGTTACTAAGAAAAGGCTTGACTCTACCTTCTTCTCAACTTTCCCAAAGTGTTTTGATTTTTCACCTTGGGAAAACTTTGAATTGTGGCATGGCAAAATGCCACACTTTCTGACAAATGCCACACTTTCTGACAAAGAGATAAGGAATGTCTCTATCAATAGATAAAAAGATTCAAGGAACTGTGAGTTGCTCAGAACAGAGAAGCAGGTGATAGAATCACTAATAGTGCTGGAATTGGAAGACCTTTTCATCCTTGTGCCCTTTCAAAGAACTGGGAATACGCCTCTCAAATCTGAGCTATATAGATCTCTTCTTTCCCTGTTTTTGATACAACACAGGAAGTGAAATTCATTGAACCAAAGTGAATATAGTTGTTTTCAATCCAAAGTATTAACTTAGCTCAGCCATCATTTTATCTTAAGAGACATTGCCTCCAGCATCTCCTCTCATTACTTAACTCACAGAGGTCCTAAGAGTCAAGAATTAAAGGTTCAGAAGAGATCCAGAAAAATACCCTCTTAGACAAGCTCTAGAACGCATATATTTGTTGGACGTTTATTAAGTTACCCTTAAATATGACATAAATATATCAGTTCTGTATTTCCCCTGGGACCCAACAGATCAGCAGCCACAAACATTAGATTCGGCTCCATTCCTGATTTATACTCCAGTTTATAAACAAATTTGGCTATTACAGTTGGTGATGTTTAAATCTCTGGCAGTGATTGAGTAAGCTGCTTCAGATAGATGGTGAGGAAGTGGGGTCTAATTTGGAGCTGCTTGATTCCTAGAAAATGGCAGGTCAAGTATGTGCAGATAGAAATAAATATGATTAGGGGAGCCCATGTCATGGGGACGTTTATTCGTTTTTATCCTAGACCAGGGGTGGGTTCCTACCGGTTCGGATTGGTTCTACCGAGTAGGTAGTAGGCCACTGGTGACATCATGGAGCTGGTTCTGCTCCGTGGGCGCCACCATCTCTTTTTTTGAATTTTTGTTTTTGAAAAAAAAAATTTGGTTTTTTTCGGATGTTTTTCTTCTGCGCATGTGCAGAAGCTGAGTTTCCGGCACTGCGCATGTGACACCATCTTGTTTTTGGCCTTTTTTGGGGGGGATTTTCCGGGGCTTTTTTCTACTGTGCATGTGCACGTGTGCGCAAAGCGTGCTGACGCAGCACGGGAGACAGCGAACCAGCGGCGAGGTAAGTTAGAACCCACCCGTATCCTAGACCACCAATCATACAATAAAACTGGGCTGAAGACCATCCTTGGATTTCCAGAAGTGAATACATGGAGTCAGGATAATATCTAAATTTGAGTCACAATAATTTATATTTGCATTTATTGCAATTCAACATAGTTAGTATCACAGCTCTCATGTATGAAATAATTTCCTCCTCTCATATAAAAATTATCTTTGAAAAGTCTCAGCACCCAAGATTATCATGGACTGCAGGCAGTCCTGGTTCTTATAAATAACCGAACAGAATAACAGAGTTGGAAGAGACCTTGGAGGTCTTTCCCTGCTCAGGCAGGAAACTCTATACCATTTCAGATAATTGGTTGTACATTCTCTTCTTAAAAACTTTCAGTGTTGGAGCACCCACAAGAGGCAAGTTGTTCCACTGATTAGTTGTTCTAATTGTCAGGAAAATTCTCCTTAGTTCTAGGTTGCTTTTCTCCTTGATTACTTCCCATCAGTTGATTAGTTGAGCCATAGTGTCACAGTGGTTAGAATACAGTATTGCAGGCTAATTCTGCTGACTGCCAGCAGTTTGATTCTCACCAGGTCAAGGTTGACTCAGCCTTCCATCCTTGGTAAAGTGAGGACCCAGACTGTTGAGGGCAATATGCTGACTCTGTAACCTGCTTAAGAGAGGGCTATAAAGCACTACGAAGCGGTATATAAATCTAAGTAATCTGAATTCCAACCATGCACTATCTGAATTCTTCAGGTAGTACATCTCTGTGCTACAATTAATGATACAGGGAAGGCATCTAAGACTCCTTAAGGCTCTTCTTTCCAAGTCTGCATTTGCTGAAGCTCATCCAACTATGCAAATGGAGGCCCCCCTATTTTTAGCACATGGAACATCTGTTTTGTTTTTAAACATCATTTTTGTTTTGAAATGGTTGAGGTTTTCTTTCTGTTGTCTCTTTTCCCTGGAACTACTTTGCTGTTGGATCAGCATTGGCAAGTTACACTCTTCTACTCTTTCTTCATATATTAAGCCTATATTTGGGACTATTAAAACGTCAATGGATTGATCACAAAAGATTTTCATCCATTTGGCCTCAGCCATGGATGCTCACTAAGTGATTTTCAGCTTGCTGTCCTCATTCAGTCCAGCCTATTCCACGGGGTCGTTGTTGTGGGGAGAAATAGAGGAGGGCGATTTAGATGCTTCCTTGAACTCCTGGAGGACAGGCAAGATATTAAAAAAACAAAGAAGCAAAGGGAAATCAAAAAGATGGAATCAACCTTTAAGAAAAGGACTTAAAAGTTTCTTAAAGGATTTTGTAAT
>JANHFT010001780.1:144251-155612 GCA_032467955.1 Pseudoxenodon macrops | reverse complement strand
TTATTGTTGGAGTTTATGTCTGGTTCAGTGGTGGTTTGTGGATTGTTTTGCTGTTGGTTCACTCAGGGTCGCATCTCGTGCACCCAGCAATCAAAGAATAGTTTCTGCGCATGCGCAGAAGCAAAATCCAAAATGGCGGCACCCATGGAGACACCGAAGGAACCGGCTCCGTGATGTCGTCGCCAAGTTCCCACCGGTTCTAAAGAACCGCTTAGAACTGGTAGGAACCCACCTCTGGTCTGGTTGCATTGGTGTGGGGCTTAGTAGTCCTATCTTTACTGTATCTGTCTTTTCATCCCCAGATTCTGAAGTGGACAAAACAATCTGGTGGCATATGGTGATCATTGCTGCACCCAAAGTATATAAGAATGTGCAGATGAAGAAGTCATGTTTCCTTTTGCTTGCTGGTGGAAGAAATGACAATCCAGATGAACCTGCTGAATACTCTGCTGATCAGATTAGAACTCTAGCAGTCACAACTGGATCGTATGTAAAGTTTTCCTTAAGGAGGGGTAATGGCAGTTCAACAACTTCTTAGGAAAAGTTCTCAATGGTTTCCATAGGAATCAGGAGCCGTGGTGGCATAATAGTTAGAATACAGTATTGCAGGCTAATTCTGCTGACTGCCAGTGGTTTGATCCTCACCAGCTCAAAATTGATTAGCCTTCCATCCTTTTGAGACCAATAAAATGAGGACCCAGATTGTTGTTGACTCTGTAAACATTTAGAGAGGCTGTAAAGCATTGTGAAGCCTATGTAAATCTGAGTACTATTGCTATCACCAATCCTACAGGAATTAGGAACCTGAAGGCAGGAAGATGTGTTGTAGAAAGCAACAACTGAATGTGTATCATCTGAACATCTACTGTATCTCTAGTTATTTTTATATTTTCTTTGTCTCATATAAGATTAGGATTTAAAACCTAATAATAAACAATAGAGGGAGGAAAATGGAATAGAAGTAGGATTAAACAAGGATGTAACTCCACCTTCCTAGATTAAAGAACTAACAAAGTAGGAGATTGATTGCTATTGGTACTTACCGGTAACTTGGACTTCATGAATACACTCTTCCAGAAGTTTTGATCAGAGCATTTTCTCCAAGTTCCTGTTTCTTTATTAGATCCGATCAACCTATTGGTCCATCATCGTATGTCTTTTTGTAGATTCTCCTGTGACTCTCCTAAAGACCATATAAAGGAATTAAGATAGATGGCTCAGCACAAAGGCTCCAGAAGGCAGTTTGAAATATTAAGGGCAGCAAAGGAGAAAGAACATTAATCTTTTGAGGGAGGAAAAGGTCTTTGAAAGCTGGCAGAGGAAGAAGTGGAACAGCAATAACTGCAAACTTTATCAGAACAAAAAGCAAAGCAATCAGAGTGGGTGGGGGAGGCTCAAGGAGGAATTCAGCTATTTGCATAATCATGATTTATAGTATCATCATACATTGCTCTGGAAATATAAAACATATCTTCATTGCTGTAATATCAGTGTATTGGTGTCTGGAGATGCTTGAAGGTGCTATAAATCACTACTGTGGAAATAATTTGGGGGGTGGGGAAGGAAAGCCAAGGAAAGAGAACAGAGTAGGTACCCCAAAGTGCACTTACGTTTGGTACCATCACACAGACAGACTTACCGTATCCTGCTACCTTTGTAACTATTCTGTGGGGTAAATTGGCTAGATACCTTCATAACTGAGTTAGATTTGAACTTTGACATCTCAAGTCATTATTTAATGTCATATCACATAGACTCACAATGTCACCAAAGACACTTTCTCACTAGTTGCATTAAAACAAATGTCTTGTTACTTCTTGGGTAGCCAGGTTGTGTCTCTGTGTGTCTCTGTGTGTGTTTGGCTTAGTGTCTTGATAATCTAGCAGATAATAGAATTATTCAATAAATTATGGTGTAGGCTAATGTGTGAAAGAATTCTCTTTCATGCCCACATCAACATTCATGTCATTTGGGAAAATATACAGCCCTGTTCTATAAAAGATGTTCTTCCTCAAACTAACTTTAGTATAATAACGTCTGTAAATGTAACTTGAAAGGTAGACATAAAGTCTAACAAAGATACTTTATCCCATGATGCTGCAGCCACATTCAGCTAGCTATTGAATGTATTATATACATGCATACAGACATATAGACACATTTTAATTTAACTTTTAAACAAGACAAAAAGTGACACAAACTAAAGGAAAGTAAGGAAGAAAAAAAGAAATGAAATCGAAGAAAAAGCAATAAGTGTAAGAAAAGAAAAATATTGAAAAAACTATACATATACATAGCAGTTACACTTATATACCACTTCACAGTGCTTTTTAGCCCTCTCTAAGCAGTTTACAGAGTCAGCCTATTGCCCCCAATAATCTCAGTCCTCATTTTACCCACCTTGAAAGAATGGAAGGCTGAGTCAACCTTGAGCCTGGTGAGATTGGATCTGCCAAATAGCAGGCAGTCAGCAGACAGCAGACATAGCCTGCAGTACTGCACTCTAACCACTGTATTACTGCACACACACACACACACACACACACAAACTTTGACGTTCCACATTGGCTCCGGTTCCTCCTGGAACTTCTCCAATTTCTCATATTCTATATATAAAGAACAAAGTTGTCCCAGTGATGACAGAAACACTTGGGGCTGTCACTCCTAAACTGGGTAAGTGGCTCCAACAGATTCCAGGAACAACATCACAGTTCCCTGTCCAGAAGAGTGCAAGGAATAGCTGTGCAAGGAATAGCTGAGATACTGCACAGAATCTAAAAACTCACAGGCCTCTGATAGAGGACCCGAGATTTAGGAAGACATGTGCCACGTATAAGCACGACAGGGGAATTTTTACATAAAGAGAAAATACAGTATTGTACATACATACATACATACATACATACATACATACATACATACATACATACATCTCCCTTTCTCTGAGGTTACATCATATTCTTTCTATAACCTATCCCCGTGATGATGAACCTATGGCATGCCTGCCACAAGTGGCACGTGGAGCCATATCTGAGGGCACGTGAGCCGTTGCCCTATGTCAGCTCCAGTGCACAGGGCAGCTGATTTTTGCCCTTCTAGAGGGTGGGGGGAGGCCATTTTCGCCCTCTTCAGGCTTCAGGAAAGCTCCTGGAGCCTGTGGATGGTGAAAAAAGGACCTAACAGGCCTACCGGAAGTTTGGGGAAATGGCCCAATGGGCCTACCAGGAGATTTCAGTGAGGCCTGTGTGCATGCACAGGAGGGCATGTGTGGGGGGGTTGTGGACACATGCGCAAGGGGGAGGGCATTGCATTATGGGTGTGGGCACGCATGCACATGACACCACCACCCACGTTCTCCCCTGCTTTTGGCAAAAAGGTTAGCCATCACTGACCTATCATGTCTAATCATGAAAATCATAAATTGCAGCTCCATTCTTTTCATTTTCCTACAAAAAATCCAAAAGTGGCTTCCAGTCACCAATAAAAAATATAGATGTCTTTTCTCTAAATAAGCAAGTTATATTTAATCGTAATATTTTTCTTTTATGATATAAATTCAGGTATATATATTTGCCATTGTTTAAATGGTACATCTGATGTCAAAACACATACATTGTAGGAAAAAAACATCATTTGGGGCAAAAAAAAATCATCTTATTACACAAATTCCCTCCAACAATGACAGTTTTAATTTCTCCCATTTTAATATGTCGTTCTTAATTTCAGTCCTTGTCTTAACATAATTATTTTGTAATAACGTACGATTCATATTTGCACTCAAATGTTTTCCTTTTTTCTCACTCTTAAAACACATTTTCTCCATCAGTTCTAATTAATCGTATGGTTTCACGTCTTTGTTAATATTTTTGTCTTCTGTTTATTAATCTTAAATCTGCTAATATACGAAATTCCTTTGATTTTCCCCATTAATGCTTCTACTCCCTCTAGTGGGTTTTTTAAAATTAACATCAGGACATTCACAAATGACCTTAATTTATAAATTTCAAGCTACATTAATATTCTTAGATGCAGAGAAGACCCTTTGATGATTTGTATTTGTTGTTGTTTAAAGTTCCGTAACATACGAACTTTGTTAAATAGGTAAAATTGATTTATACTCCTCAGAAATTACAAATAATTGTTAATGGAAAACTAACAAAACCTTGATAAGGGACAAGACAGTATGTCCACTAGCTCCATTTCATTTGGGTTTTTGAAGTACTGAATAGAGATACAGGTGGTCCTTGACTTATGATCATAACTGAGCTCAAAATTTCTGTTGCTCAGCAAGATAATAGTTAAACGAGTTTGTCCCATTTTACAACCTTTCTTGGCACGGTTGTTAAGTGGATCACTGCAATTGTTCAGTTAATAACATGGTTGTAAAGTGAATCTGGCTTCCCCATTGACCTTGCTCATCAGAAGGTCACCATAACTGATCACATGACCCTGGGACACTACAACTGTTGTAAATATGAATCAGTTGCCAAGCATCCGAATTTTGATCACGTGACTATGGAGCTGTTGCGACGGTCCTAAGTGTGAAAAACAGTCATACATCACTTTTTTCAGTGCCACTGTAACTTTGAACAGTCACTAAACGAATGATTGTAAGTTGAGAACTACCCGTATAAGGCAAGGTCAGAAAATTAGGAGGGTTATTATTAAAAAAGAAACCTATACGTTATGAGTGTATTTTCTAAATATAGTTTAATAATTACTTGAATAAGCTCTCCAGGGCTACACTTATGTGCCATTAAGATTTCTTAAATGAAGACTTTGAACCCCAGCAACATTCCAAATCCACACTAATCCCTTATGTTCTTATAATGCAATACTATATTAGAGTTGGATCTAATGGAATAAGCCTGATGTTATTCTCAGTGTCATGTAGCTAGAGACATTGAGTACAGGGGTGAAATCCAGCAGAATCCTCCAGAATCTGACAGGTTCTGGAGAACCGGTGGAGGAAATTTTGAGTAGTTCGGAGAACTGCCAAATACCACCTCTGGCTGGCCCCAGAGTGGGGGGGGAATGGGGATTTTGCAGAATCTTTCCCCTGCCATGCCCACTAAGCCATGCCCCCCCCAAGCCACACCCACAGAACCGGTAGTAAAAAAAATTGGATTTCACCACTGATTGAGTGTACGAGCAAAGACCATGAAGTTTAGAGCAAGCTGATTGCATTGCATTGAGCTGTGGTGGTGCAGTGGTTAGAATGCAGTACTGCAGGCTACTTCTGCTGACTGCCGGTTGCCTGCAGTTTGGTAATTCAAATCTTACCAGGCTCAAGGTTGACTCAGCCTTCCATTCTTCCAAGGTTAGTAAAATGAGGACCCAGGTTTTTGGGGGCTGACTTTGTAAACCACTTACAGAAGACTGTAAAGGCCCATGAATGGATATATAAGTCTAAGTGCTATTGCTATTGCTATTACAGGACCCTTAGCTCCTAAACAGCAAACATACCCACCATTCTCTGCTTTTCAGCCATGTCTAAAAATCAGAGTTTTGCTACAGTTGATAAATATAAATTGGCTACTAAAGGACTTGTTCATTGAGTGCAACATAATCCATTCCCATTCATTCCAATTGCAGGTCAAATCTTTGCCTGACCTGTATGGATTTGGGGGTGGTGAGGGTGGGAGACAAAAGTGTTGGAAAAATGCTCCCACAATTGCAGAGCTCAGATTTATTGTTTTTCTAGCGAGTGGGTGGGAATGATGAATTGATGTTTATGTACCTGCGGTTGGATTCCCATTTTGTTGAAATGAAAAGCTTGGGCCCTTTCAATTGTTACTTTTCTGCTTAGAATAGTGGAACAGTCTTGACTTAACAACTAGCCACGGATAATTCCAGCCCTGTGACAGTTGGGGATTCATGGGGTCATAAAAAGGGGTTGAAAGCTGGATCCAGCCCACAGGCTGACTAACTTTGAAATGGCATCTACCTGATGTTACCTGGTGTCAAAGTATTTTGTCTGAGTTTGCCTATTGTAAAGCAGGCTCTGTCAGAGTGGGGTGATGCTTTTGTTCTTCGAAACTGTTTTGGACTGACTGGTTTGTCTTGGCAGGGTTGCAGCTCTCCTGATGCAAATCCCCTTCCAGCCTCTCACTTTCTACGTAAGTACCTAATGTGGGTTTTGCCTGCTTTGAGGTTCCCTTCTAGCTTTCAAAGGAGAGGTAGTGATGCAGGACAATAATTTTGGACTCCAAAGAAGCTCCTGATGGAAACTTTCTGTGCCATTGCAATAGACAGTGTGGCCTGCAGCACTGCAGAAGAGCAGGTAGTGACAGTCCAAGGAAAACAGAATCAACAGCCAGCGTTTCTAAGAGTCATGAACTGAGTGGATTAAAAAAATATAGCCACTTAGAGGTTGTTGTTTTTTTTGACAAAATGAAATCACTCATTTGTACATCATATAGTACTCAAGTACTTAATCAATGTAAATTTGGAAATAATGTGTATTACACACACACACACATACAAAAACCAATGGTAACTTAGATGTATAAACATGCACATATGGCTCTTGAGTAAATGCTATACATTGGTCTGCAACTTTGGAGCTCTACCAATTTTCTTATGGTACTTTATTGTATATGGGCTACGCAGCCTTTCAAAACTTGAGAATAATTGTTTTGTCATATTCTTCATCTTGCATGGAGTTGCCATGGCAGCAGGAACAGATACAGAAAGAGTTCTTGAAATTCTGATCATGGCAGTATCCCTGTGGTGACATGCTTGACATTTGAGTGCTCTGCAACTGATGGGCATTTACAATAATTGCAACTTCCTGTAGATACACCATCAGTATTTGTACATTTCACAACCAGCTTCCAATAAGCAGAATCAATGGAGAAGCAGTAAAATTGCAAGTTGTAATGATGTGATGACTTGCTTAATGACTGAATGTAAAGTCCATTGCAGTCATGCAATGTTTTACTTAGTAACCATGTTGCTTAGCGATGGAGTTGTCGATCCCAATTACAGTTGCTAAATGAGGACTACTTGTACTTGCATCACTTTTACAAGAACAATACACTTTAGTAACAGACATGAAATCATACATTCGTTTTTTCTAAACTGCCGTTGAAGAGAAAAATACAAGTATGGCTGCAAATTATTGGCTAAAAGTCTCTTGCTAAGCAAAGAGGTTAGGTTGAGTGCTGAGCAATTTGCAACAGATGCTGGGAAGTGGACGAAATGCATTCTTCCTTGGCGCAAGTGATAGTTTCTGCCATTATTTTGTAAAACAAGAAATGACTATTTTTTATTATTATTTCTATTTCCAGAAACATCCTTTTGGGATGAAGAATATAACAGAAAATAGTTTATTTGCATATGTTTTATGGAGATTTATTAATGACCCAACCACTTCACTGGACTGGGTCATCCAATTCGCAATGGTCAAGGTAACCCTGAAATTCACATTCTTTACTATAGAGTTGTAGAGTTTGGGATTCTCCAGAGATTATTGGGTTCTAATCCCCATCAACCCCAGCCAGCATGGACACAAAAGACAGACTGGTAATCTGCAACATATAGAGCAGGAACCCCCAACCTCCAGGTTGTGGACCAGTATTGGTCTGTGGCCTGTTAGGAACCCAGTCGCGCAAGTGAATGAAGCTTCTTCTGCACATGTGCAGGATCTACCGTAGGTAGCACATGGAACCATCCCGCCCACCTACCTGGTTCATGGAAAATTTGCTTTTTTTTGTCTCTGGTTTCAAAATATTTTGGAACTGCTGATATAGAGGACTGCAGCTTTCCCATTTTTACTGTATACTGCAGCTGTCGAACCCAATGGAATCTTTCTAGAGGACAGATGATTTGTGTAGCTATATGTCCTTCTAATGTCTGTGTCTGTAGACCAGGGGTTCTCAATCCCTGGGCCACAACCCACTACCTGTTCAGAACTGGGCCACACAAGTCATGGGCAAGCGCGTGTATGCATGCACAGCTCCACTTGTGTGAGCGGTGGGCACTCGCACACGAAGCTCCATTGCTGTGAGTGGCGGGAGCCTGCCCAAATGAAGATGCACACACTCATGCACCTGCCACTCACACAGAACCATATCCTGTCCCACCACCACCACCACCGGTCCGCCAAGCCAGAAAGGTTGGGGACCGCTGCTGTACACCACATGTGATTACTCTGTGAGCTGTAGAAAACTCCTTTCTATTTAATGTCATCAATGCTTTTGTTGTTGAAGAAAAGAAAGAAGAGAGAAAGGCATTCTCAGACCAAACTGTTCACAAGTGTGAATGATAAAAAGGTTTCCAATATACTGTTGTTCTCTTCCTAGGAAGATTTCACAAAAAATCATTAGCAAATAAATTGTACTTGCCACATTTAGAAAAGAATGACAAGACTTTTAAATACATGCACCTAAATAAACCCTTGTGGCCGCTTTAAGATTAGCTTGGCATCACCACAAAACATTTAATGACATAGATGATGCAACGGCTAACCTTTCATGTTATGGGAAATGAATAAAACTTACAATAGTTGTTCTACAGCCTCACCTATGGAGCACTCCTTGTTCTATTTTCCCTCTTTCAGCAGAACGGTGTTGGTTTTTCACAGGAGCCTATTAAACATACTGTATATGTTTAAAATTTTGTTTATAATTGTGTTGATGCTTTGAATGTACCATGTCAAGTCCGCATTGAAGAGAGTCTCTTTGCAGAGGCTATAATCCTGCTCTCTTCCTATACAGGCCACTGTGCGAGCCCTGGACACAGTTACAGATTTCTTGCTGAAACAGACTGGTGAAGATGTACAAATCACAGAATTTATGCTACTAGGCTCATCCAAGGTATTTGAGAGGGCCAAGGCCTAAGTAAGGTTACTGGACAGTTGAATTTTTTTAAAAGTATGCTTTCCTTTCACCCTCTGGGAGGGATCCCCTTCCTTTTATTCCCCCACCCTCCTTTGTCTTCTCTGCTTCTAATTCCTCTTTGGTAGAGGTAGCATAACTTGGCTGCAAAAATTCTGATCAATTCCAAATGACAACAGAGTTTTCTGTACCTGCTAGTTATATCAAGTGGTTGCCTGGATTTTTGCAGTCCAAGCGTGATAATCCATGCAAATTTGATTTGTCTGGCATCTAAGAGTCTACATAATGGTGAGCACTGGTGGTGCAGTGGTTACAATGCAGCATTGCAAGCTGACTCTGCCCACAGTCTGGTGTTTGATCCTGGAGTGCTCAAGGCTGACTCTGCCTTCCATCCTTCCAGTGTCAGTAAAATGAGGACCTAGATTGTTGGGAGTAACATACTGACATTTGTAAACCATCCAGAGAGTGCTGTAAAGCACTATTGGACAGTATATAAATATAAATGCTATTGCTATTGCTATTGCTATTGCTATTGCTTGAAGGTGGGTGGGAGGAAGCAAAGGAGACAAAACTGAGTCCTGAGTTAAGCTTCCAAGTCTATCTTCATTCTCTGGTGGATGCCAGCACAAAATTTAAAGTTTATAATCAAGACAGCTGTGTAACAGTATAAAACTCAAAAAAAATCTACTGTACATATACGTTATGAGAGAAATGTGTATAGATCTACAATTAATCTTCAATGTGATAGAGTGATGGTGTGGTTTATTGTAGGTCATGCAGTTGTAAACAACAACAAAAGTACTCCTCACCACTGTCATTCTTCATTAAAGTATTCAAAAGGCTATCCATCCCCCAAAATTCCTGAGTTTATTTCTAACAGCTCTTCTCCATCTTTCGATTTATATATATTTATATATATGTATTTCCCCTTCTTAGCGTGGATTGATTGCTTGGCTGACTGCAGCCATTGACAAGCGTGTGGTGTCATTTGTCTCAGTCGTTATGGACGTCCTGAATTTTGTTGAGGTAAGTTTTTTCAGATGCAGTACAGTATACACCTGTACTTTGTGTATACTGGATTGGCTTGTGACAGAAGAAATCTTCTATTTCTCCAGATTTTTCTAAAGGAGCTTCTTATCTTTTTGAAGGAATTCCATAATTATAAATCCTAAACAGCTTAGAATACGTAATCAAAGCCTGATGGGTCTCAGACATTAATTGGGTGACTTCAGCTACTGGAAATGAAAATTGGGTTATGGTGGAAGAGGGGTGAACAGCCTGCTTTAGAAGTTCTGGACTTGATCTCACAATGGTCCTCAGCAGCACAGCAAGTGGGAAAGCACTAGAAAAGTTGGAGTCCAAAATAATGGATGGCACCAAGCTGCCATTGCTGGCTCTCATTTTAATGTGGAAAAACGTCCTGTCTTGTCCAAGCTACTCTCACATCAATGCCAGTGATTCCCTATCTGCAGGTTAACTTCTCCATTCAGTTCAAATTGAGTTGAGATATGAATCCAAACCTCTGCACCTGAACATGTAGACTTACCAATTATTGCATAAACTGAAAGGGGCATTTTGTTTCAAGGTTTGAGATAATTAAATACAAGCTCACAAAATTCTTAGGTGTCTTCCCAAAAAGAAGGCTATTTTGTAGATTTCTTTCAGTAGTTCTATTGGCAACTACCGCCAGGCTCCTCCCAACATCCTGGAAAATACAAAATCACTGCCAGAAAGAAAACAAAAAATTAAAACTTTTCCATTTGTTTTTGTTTTTTTAAAGGAGCAGTACAGTTAAACTGTCCTAAACATAATTGGACGTACCGCCTTTATCCCTAGAAAAGCTCAGTGAAATTGTCATCGCTGTTACTTCACTCAGAATTTAAAAAAAAATTAAAATGGGCATTTGCTTCAAAGCAGAGCTGTTATCTGATGTGTCACTAAAAAAAATAGACGCAGTTTCCAAAACTCCTAGCTAAACTGACCTTGAAGAAGCTATCTCTTTCTGTGTTACAAGACTTGCATCTGTGTACCCCATCTAGTTCATAGCAAATGTGATGTCCCCAGGGGCGGGGTTTGAAAAATGTTAGCAACCGGTTCTCTGTCTGGTTGTTGGGAGGGCGTGGCCATGGGGGCATGGCCTATTCGGCCTCCTGCACCACAGCTGGGGGGGGTGTTTTCACCCTCCCCAGGCTCCAGAAGCTTTCCTTGAGCCTCCGGGAGGGTGAAAACAGCCTCCCCTAGGCTCCAGAGACCCTCCGGAGGCTGGAAATGTGCCCGTTTCCAGACTTCCTGTACTCCTATTAGGCCTGTTTTTCACCCTCCCCAGGCTCCTGGGGCTTTCCTTGAGCCTCTGGGAGGGCAAAAACAGCTTCCCCTGGGCTCCAGAGACCCTCTGGTGGTTGGAAATGGGTCTGTTTTTGGACTTCCAGTACTTCTGGGAGGCCCATTTTTTGCCCTCCCAGAGCCCCCACGTGGGCCCTGTACTTACCTGGCATCCAAATTGGGTCACGTGGAGACTCCG
>JANHFT010001780.1:108659-129390 GCA_032467955.1 Pseudoxenodon macrops | reverse complement strand
AGTTCCCCAGGGACTGTGCAGCCAATTAGCAATGGTGGCAACAATAGCAATACGAGTAACATCAGCAGCAAGTAAAAAATAAAAAGAGAACAGAAAAACAAGCAAGCACTGCAGCACGGCCTCGGCCCCAGCAAAGCTAGCAAGGAGATATGGGGGGTACGTACCTCCTGAAGTTTGGGGGCAGGGAAAGGCAGAGCCAAAATCATGGAAACATACAAATGAGGGAAAAAGAAAATTAAAAAACAAAGGACTAAAATTTGCCCTTCGTGCACATTTCAATTGCAGTCAGCAGTGGGCACTGCCCAAGCTAAACATTTTTGAGCAAAAGGGAAAAGGAGGGAGGAAGAGCTCTCTTTAAAGGGAGTCAACATATCTCCTACCTTAATATATATATTTTAAAAAAAGGCTGATACATTTCTGGGGCTACCAGCATGCCAAGGCCATGAATGCAGCAGCCGCTGAGATACTTGATAGAAAGGCTCACCTCTCCTGATTAATTCTTGCCATTGGCCATGTCATGAATGTGTTTGCCACACAAACAGTGGACTGAGGAGTTAGTGATTTTAGTACCAAGGCAGTGGTGGGGGGTGTTAAAATGGCCTGGAGCCAGGAGACCTCTAGGAGTAGGATGGGAAGGGCAGCATGCATCATCAAGGGCCAAAGGGTTCAGCCAAAGAACAGCCATATGTGGAGAAAACCAGGGTTATGTCCCACACAGTCAAGGCCAGTGGTCCTATCTGATCCACCTTTGTTCTCCTGTTACCACCACCTCCTTCAACCCTCCCCTCTGGAACACAGCAAAGAGGCCTTGCGTCTCCCTCCGAGTCAATGGCGGAAACCTCCTCCCACTTCCCTTTCTCTACAGGGTAAGCCTCAGTCTCCCCTTCTTTGCTGTGTTCTTCATTTTCCTGAATTGCACAATGCTGCAGTTCTCCTTTTTTTAAAAAAAAACGATGTCACTGGATAGACATCATGACAATTCTAAAAAGATTTGGCATACGATGACGGGGATCGTCCCCACTGTGGTTGTCTCTTGAACTTGGGACCTTGCTATTTGGGCAACTCTTCTGGCTATGATGTTCACTCCAGTCAGAAAAAAAATCCACATCTTCTAGATAAATAAATCGGGACCATTTGTTCCACTCTCTTTTGTTGCCCCAGAGAAAAATTAACAGAGGAAATATCCAAACCAGGAGGCAAGGCAGAATTGGGTTTCAAGTGCAATATTGGGGCTCTTGGCATTAATACCATCACAATTTGAGACACGTTTTTTAAAAGAGTTGCCACAGAAGTGGAAATGCAAACAACAAAACATTCTGTCTTTGGAACGGAAGTAAATTCAGAGGTTGTTTCCTGAAATGGAATATTAAATGTTGGAATTTGCATTTCACTTCTAAATCCTCATTTCTTTTGTTTCAATCAACCTCTCTTGCTAGATGGCAAGAATCTATCATAAACCATGGTCACTTCTATATCTAAGGGGAGGCCGACAAACAACAACAGTAATAACAGGCATTGTCTTATTCTGATAGTCAATTTGGCTACAATTTTATGAATTCATCAAATGTATATAGCCATCCATCTCGCAGAAGGTGACAAAGTTGTGCTGTCTCTCAGTGACCTCTAGTTGCTTAACCTCTTCAGTGTGAAAAATCTCTTCAGAACTGGGTCCAGCAGGTAGCCAACCAAGCAGCCTTCAATTTTTACCGAGCCATAACAAATTCTAGTTCTACTGCATATGCGGCTTAATAATCCTGCCACTTAAATTCCTTTTGTGCAGCTACTCAAAAGTCCAGTGAAATATTTTTCAATACATTTTCAGGAAATGTAAAACTGAAAACGGAAGGGATTTCAATTTTCTGGTGTTTGCTGTGTAATTGAAAGCCATCAGATTTTCAACTATGCAACTATTTAAATGGAATGCCTATTGTTCATTGAGCAGATATGATACAGATAGACTACAGCTCCATCATCCCGTGGCTATCGAGGCTAGTTAAGGGAAAATAAATTTTGAATCTAACTCCTAAAATGCCATAGCTTTCCTATTCCCATCACAGAGAGTGGAAAGTCTGGACAGTTGGCTACCAAGCTAAGAGAAACCTTATTGTAATTGCTGTAATTAGAATATGTATTAGTCTTATATTACATAGGAAAATGTGGTTATTATGTGCACAACTGTATTACTATTGTACAACTACCGGTATGTATTACTGACACACTTATCCGTTTACTCTCAAGACTACATGAGGACAGATCCAGGTTCCATAATAGCATTAGCAAACCTATATTAGTTCTATCATAAAACAAGATATCGTGATCCTTGGTCGTTTTTTGCATGCCTTGATTGAAAGAAACAGAAGAGGGATAGAAAAAGTGGGGACTTAGAATCAGATCTTATTTTGCACATCAAACCTAGATGAGTGTATGTCTTCTCTCTGGCTCAAAGCAAAGTATGAAAAGTTACGTATGTAGAATAATTTCATTAATTTAATTCAGTTCCGATTCAGCCATTACAAGTTTAACTATTTAGGAGATTTCCATTTTCAGATTTGGTTTTCAGATTTCAGGTGATTTAATATTCCTACAAGAGAAGGGGGGAGAGGAGGAGAAGTAGGCAACCACCCGTTCCTTAAAGAAGCCCTGAAGACTTTTCGAGCCAAATCCTGGCAATTGAAAAAAAACAGCTTTGAGGAAATGTGAAGAGGGAGCTAAGAGCTGCACAAGGAGAGCTGGTGAATGCATCCTAGTTAACACTGTCAGTGAGCGCAGGAGCTGCTATGCGTGAAGTGATGCCAGAGACTAGTCTGAAAAATGAAAAGTGAGAAGCAAGGGACCATAGATGAGTCTTCAGCTTCTCTGTAGGCGGCTGTAGGTGCACATTTTGGAACTAGGTTCACCTGCCATTCCTGGGACCCAAGTAACCTGCCTTTATTCTTCCTAAGCCCAATTTCAGTAAGAATTGGCTGCCCAAGCCAATTCTTAAGAGGGCCATAGGAAGTTACTGAGCACTGCAACCCAAGACCCTCCTCACTGGGTACTATGTTCAAGAAAAGATCATGAGAAGCTTTCAAGGTTGTATAGCTGGTCCTTTGTGCTGGACTGTGGCCACCGAGCCCCATGCAAAGAGACTCCTGCTGAGCTCCATGCTCCCTGCAGCCCATGCCACACCATCAGCAGCCCTGCTCCTTGTTGGTCAGGCCTCGCCTCGTGCAGGCACACACACTCACCAAGCTTCAGAAGCCATCCTTCACGGTCCGGATTAAAGAAGGTATGCGTCAAGTCATTGCCATCATCCTCTGGGATTTTGAAGGGCTCATTTTTTATGCTCTCATAGAGATTCTGGTGTGAGGGAGGAGAAACATGTGGTGGATCACTTCCACGGAAAGGTTCTGCACCACCTTTTCAATATTGCACAGGTGCAGTTTCTACTTCCCAAGAACCATGACTTGAGTTTTGGAAGCTCAGTATTTGAGCAGGATACACTGGGAAGACCAAGGTAGGCTCAACCCTGACCTACTCCTGGGTCCTTGGTGAGCCTGCCAGGCAGATAGACAGACAGTAGGCCTTCTGTTCCGGTGATTCACCACACCCACCGGGTTCTCCATTATGGCCTATGCACAGAATTCCAGTCTGTTCTCTTCCCACAAAACTCACCCTGAGCAATTCCTCAGGTAGGTCCCCGCCATCATTGATGCCACGGTTCATAGCAATGAAGCGCTCCACAGTGGGCTTGTCCTTCACGTTGGGATTATGCAAACTGGTATTCAGCATGATTATGGCAAAGGAAAGCACATAACAGGTATCTGGGACAGAAAGAAAAGGGAACAGGGGATTCAAGCCAATTTGGGAACATAGTTCGGATTATACAATATCAAAGCATAAGATCAAATCCAAATTAGAGCCTACAGGTAGTCTGGGGATAGAATTTCCATTGCTAAGCAAGTCAGTTGTTAAGTGAGTCACACTCAATTTTGCAACCTTCCTTGCCATGGTTAAGTGAATCACTGCATTACATGATCGTTAAGCAAATCTGAATTCCCCCCCCCCCTTGGTTTTGCTTGTCAGAAACCAGCTGGGAAGATTGCAAATGACAATTGTGCGACCCCCAGGATATTGCAGCCCGTTGCCAAGCGCCCTTGTTTTGATGCCGTGACCATGGGGATGCTGCAATGGCTGTACATGTGACTGCTTGTAACTCACTTTTTTCAGTGCTGCTGCAACTTCAAATGGACATTAAAGGAATGGTTCTAAGTTGAGGACTACTTGTGGAGCCCAACTCAACCTTTAAAATCTTTTGACACTCTAAGCCAATTGGGGTCACGTTACCTGAAATACTGCCTGCTACCATATTTATTTATTTATATTCTGCATTTAATATTTTTATAAGTAACTCAAGGTGGTGAACATATATAATATTCCTTCCTCCGCCTATTTTCTCCGCAACAACCCTTTGAAGTGGGCTGAGTTGAGAGAGAGAAAGTGACTGGCCCAAATACTCATCTGGCTTTCAAAGCTAAGGTGGGGCTAGAAAAAGTGTCCTGAGATCTAGTCTGGTGCCTTCACCATTAGACCAAACTGGCTCTTATGTAAGACTTACTCATTTCTTCAAAGGCTGTAAATATGTAGCTGGTAAGGGAGAGGACTGTTGAGTAATGGCCATGCTTAAGAAATAGCTTTCCCAGAAATATGCATGAGTACCATCTTTATGGTCCTTCTATCTAGTGGCAATGAAGACTGGGGAGGTAGTGGTGGTGCCCACTTCCTTTTAAAAAAATTAGTTGAGATATGTTTTTACTTGACATCAAGGTTTTTTTTCATTTTGTCTATGTCATTGTTTTTGATTATAATTTCATGCTTAATTTCTGTATTTATTAAATTTGCTGTCCAACTAACCACAACGTAACTCCATGGCTGAGTTGTTATAAATTACTCTAAGATCTTTTGTTATGCGATAGCAGGCCAGCAAAAACATCAACAGCAAACTAAGAAGCTGAGCCCTATGTTTCAAATTTAGGAATTCCTGGTTCATTCACAAATATTACCACTGCTTTTTTTTTTTAAGGAGGGAGGGGCATTATTCCCCCATTTCAGTTAGAACCGAAACAAAGAAGGAGAAAATTTTTAGTTCTTTGGTTCCATCTTCATTCATTTCAGTGCTGAGTCTTCTTCATTTTCGTCAATGAACTTGAAGGTTCCTTCAGCACTGTAAACTAGAAGGCCGTTTTTTCTAGAAATTTTAGTGGTTAATTTAACTTTGCACATATTCCACAACTTAAAGTGACAATTAACGGAATAATAGAATAACAGAGTTGGAAGGGACCTTGGAGGTCTTCTAGTCCAACTTCCTAGTCAAACAGGAAACCCTACACCATTGCAGACAAATGGTTGTCCAATCTCATCTTAAAAACCTCCAATGTTGGAGCACCCACAACTTCTGGAGGTGGTTGTTCACTTACCTGTTGACTGGAACACGCCAGGGTTGCATTGACAGTACCGTTGTGCAAATGCTTCCATCATCCGGTCAATTTTTTGCGCTTCACCTGGCAACCGAAAGCTCCAAAGGAATTGCCTGTGAGGGCAATGAAAATTAAGCCCATGTCCATTTGTGTGCTGTATAGTTGTGAGGAAAGATATACCACAAATAACATTCCGTACATCTTTCTCTTGACAAAGTGTTGGAAATACAACTCTTAGAATTTCTTGCCTACATAAGCAACCAGCTGGGAATTCCTACAAACCCAGCATATCTGATTGAGGCTAGCTTGACAAAGAAAGTGTTGTGAAAAATAAGGCTGATTCAAGGCAGGAATGCTTCAGAATTGTCAACAAAGCATTGGCATACTTCTGGTAAGATCAGAAAAACCTGTTTTGAGGCTGAAATAGGATTCAAAACCTTTTCCACACCTCTACCCACAAGCCACATCCGGAACAGAGCAGATCTGGACTTTCAAGTGCTACCAGAACCTTCATAACTCCCATAGCCCCAGCCAACATGCTGTATAATCATGGATTCTGATTTGTGTGTGTGTGTGTGCGTGTGCGTGTGTGTGTGTGTGCCTTTGAGTCAGTTTTTCTGTCATTGTGATGTGGTTTGCCATTTCCTCAGTTTTAGGATTAGGAGTGTCAGGAATAAGCAACAGATTCATTAGTGAAGGGTCCAAGTCAGCAACTTTATTGTGTTCTACCTATAATACAAGACTCTTTCCAGACTACTTGCCTTCTTCTTGGGAATAACCAGATAAGGTTCCATGAAATTTAGGGTGGTGAGTCAGACTTATGCCTCTTGTGGCTATGCAAGGACCCAAGGCTAGTTCCCCACCTGACACCCCCTCCTTCCTGCCTGGCTGGAAGTTTCCCAACATTGAGAGGTTGACAGGCTCCAAATCACATAGTTGGCCTTGAGCCTAAGGTAGGTCTAGAACTCATGGTCTCCCAGCCTCTAGCCTGGTGCCTTTAACCACTACACCAAACTGGCTCTCTACAGTCATAGAAAATGCTAGTTAATCTTGGTAATCCAAAATCATGGGAAAGAAAACACGATCTACAGCTACACCTACAGATGCACAGACATGCATCTGTCTAATATTATAATTTCTTCCTCTGTCACTCACCGCAGTGCCTGTACAAGGTTGAGATCTGTAAACTCGTGCAGCTCCACAAAAGAATGTAATACTTGGATATTGAAATCATCTCTGAGGAAAGGAAACAGAATACATTGAAATTCTGGACTGAGCAATTTATTGTTGTAGATTACATCATATACAGACAACAGAGCTTGACTATAGGTAAGGTCTTTGTTTGCGCCTCCTGCCTAATAACTATATGCTGAATCCATATAGCTTAGAGTTACTACTCTGATGGTCCCTGAATCAGAAGGATCTTATTCCCTCCTTTCTGAGTACAAACTATGCACAGGTACTCCTCAACTTACAACTACAACTGAGCCCAAAATTTCTGTTGGTGAGGCAGTTGTTAAGTGGGTTTTGCCCCATTTTATGAACTTTGCCACAATTCTTAAGTGTATCACTTCAGTTGTTAAGTTAGTAACATGGTCGTAAAGTGAATCTGGCTTTCTCATTGACTTTCCTTGTCAGAGGACACGCAAAAGAGGAACACGTGACCCCAGGATCTTGCAACTACATAATTTTGAGCCAGTTGCTAGGCCTCTGATTTTTGATCACATGACCATAGAGATGGTTGTAAGTGTAAAAACACTCATAAGTCACTTTTTTTCAGTGTTGTTGCAACTTCAAACGGTCACTAAAAAAATGGTTGTAACTCAAGGACTACCTGTACTCTACTGCTGAGTTTGGTCCTTTCTCTAGCATTAAGAAGAACAGTGTGTGAAGATTAACCTATGGTATATTCCTGGTTAATTACCTTTCACCCAGGTAGTCACCAATGGCAGTCTTGTTGAGTCCTTCCCCCTTGTACAGGAACTGGGCAATGTCCTCACAGGTATTCTTCAAAAGGTCATTCTCTATGAGGAACTGAATCCCCTGCAAGTCCAGGGAAGAAGAAGAAAAAAGGAAGCTCTTCAAACATTTGCTGTGCGAGGGCATAGAAATAAGAACTTGTAACATCTGCCATGCTATTCCACATGAATTTCAAATTATCCTAATTGATTACATCTATTTCAAGCACAAGGGACTGCAGGGAGTTGGAGGAGTCTGCAATCAATACAACAATAACTTGCTTAAACTCACTTAATGAATTCTGCAGCTGAAGTTAGTTTGAAATTATTTCCTGACTCTCCACACACAAGCCAAATGCCACACTTTTTCGACTATCATGAAAAGACCTACCTAACTGAAATCTCAGCTGTGTTGGGGTTGTGTTAAGCCAGGGCTGGCAAACTCGTGGCTCACGGGCCGGATGTGTTACACGCTGGCCACACCCACACCCAGTTTAGTGAAGGGGGGAGAAGTCCTGATATGTCACATGACACCGCTGTGAGGAAGCGAGTTTGACACCCTTGTGTTAAGCTGTGTCAAAAGGAGTTCTGCTTTTAAGAAACAGTCTCACCTTTACATTTTCCTGGATGGGGAAGGGAAATTACAGACCTTATTTCCAAAGAATCCTTGAGGGAGGAATTGTTCTGAGGGGTTTAGCAGATAATTTGGGGAAAGAGGGAAAAATAGACACAAACACCAATATAAGTAAGGCCCAAACTGATAGCAGCCAATTTGGGATCACATCCTTTAACCCTGTTGATAATGCAGGATTTTTGCCTGATGCATGGTTGCTATTAATGCCACACCAAGGAAGCAACATAAATTTACCTTCTTAGGATCCATGTTAAATTTCTTCCTCCCCATTGCCACCTGCTTGTTTCTCTGCATGTTTTTCCTAGGTAACACAAAAAGATTGTTTAGTCTCCTTTGCTACAAACCAGTCTGGGGACACTACTTCTGTAATAATCTCTGTTTGCAATACAGTTAACCTTTTCCTCCATCTTGCATTCTAACTAAAACCGTAACACATACATTCTCATCCCATGCTGTTCAATACTCGATACTGTGGCTCTAATGCCCCTGAAAGGCCTTAAAGCCCAACCTAAAATCTCTAAACACAAGCAAACTCCTAATGTCTATAACAAGAGGAACATTCACTCTCAAGCATATTAGGGAATCTAGGTAACAAGATTTGTTTCTCAGAAAATTGAAGTCCGCAAAACTCTCGGTAATGTGTCACTGAATATTTTCATGAGAAAACCTCCCAAAAAATGTTGATTTTTTAAACATAAACACTAATGTGCTGCATATATAGAATGACATGTTTGTTATTTGGATTAAAAATCTGACACTGAATTCCTAGAAAATGGAATGTAGGCAATTCAGTAGGCAAGGCACTTTTGGTTTTATTTATGAATTTATTGTATTGTTCTAATTGATTGCTATTAGTCACCCATGTGCTTATGTAAGATGGGGCAGCCATTTAAAATTTCGAAATAATAATCCTGAATACCCACTAACATCAGGATTTATTTTCAACAGATTAGAGATTTTGGTAGAGTGATTGCTTCTTTCTTTCCAACATTCATTCCAAAAAATAGTGAAATGCCACCAAATTCCCTCTTCTCCATCAGGACTCACCTCTCTTCTGTGGAGCCCAGATTCTCAATTTCATTGGTGACCTCTGCTATCTCATCTTTCAGACGCTGTATAGAAGAACAAGGGAGGGAAAAGTCATGGAATAAGTAACGAAGTGGCGCGTTTGATCAGCTTGAAGCAGGGAGAAAGTTATATTTATTTTTAACCTCAGAATGGAGAACAGCCTTTATTATACCAGCTTTGGCTGAACTCCCTTTTTTAATACCAGTTTCACTTTTTCAAATTTCTAATTCAGATCTGGGAATGTTCCACAGAGGGGAAGAAAAGAAAATGTTACACTTGCAGAATATAGAAAAGAATAATCAAATTCATGCTACCGCTAAAAGTCAAGAGTATTAAAAAATTGAGATTTAGAAGCGTCCAATATCCCAGTTGCAGCTACAGAACTAACAATCTGACCCCTGTGGCTCTTTTAAAACCAAGGGTCATTTCTTCCTTCACTGCCCACCTTCTGCAGCCAAAGCTTATGCCAGGGTGGCCAAAATGAAGCAAGTGTCTCTGTCTTGGCTCTGAGACCAACTAAACCACTAGCATGCTGGCCTCTCGGCGGAAGGAAGAAGAGGAATCCCCGGGGGCAAACACAATTATTGGGCTAATCCCATTAGCAAGTGCCCGGCACATGGTAGTGATTAGTCCCTGCTGCTGTTTTATTTATTGATGTGATGGGTTTGAAGAGTATCCATGCCAAGCAAAGCTCCAAGGAGCAAGTTGCTGCAGGGAATTGGCGGCCCCTGCCAGAGCCAAAAGCAGATCTATCTGATTAGTAGATAATGCAATGAGTGGCAGGGGATGCAATAAAGCCACCTTTGAAAACGTACAATTTATTGAGGGGAAAATGCAAATAAAATAAAAAAAGGCCCTATCTTGGTCTGACAGGGAAAGGAGAGAAAACTGAAGGGCAGGGTGACAGGAATGAAGGGAGATAATAAAATCAGATAACTCAACATCCCCCTCACTTCTTTAACAAATCTCACAGGCCAGAATGGAGGTTGAAGTTGGTGTGTGTGTGTGTGTCGGAAATAACTTGGGAGCTGTGCTGTGCAATTGGATCTCCTGGCCATTTCGCACCTCTCTCTCTCCTTAGTGTTCAGAGTCATGGCTGCCCACTCATCTGCAATATTACAGCTCGAGACCCTCACTGTACAAACTCTCAGGACCACCTACAGAGGAAATCCTTTGGGAAATTGAAATCACCAATTTTTAATTGTTTTCTTTTTAAGGAAAACTTACCTGCAAACAGAATCCCTGGCTCTAAACTACAATGTCTGAGAGTCGGGCTATAGTTACTCAGGGTCAAGGTAAAGAAAGAGGCATAGGAAGAGAAACCTGCACATCTTTAAATTTAGCTTATCTTAGCACTGAGTAACAACACAACATAACAATTATGTCCCAAAGGGAATAGGGATGAGAAGCCAAAACAAAAGTGCCAGGGATTCAGAGTGAGAGAGCTGTATCCCAAAACAAGGATTAACTCGTTTTGGAAGAAGAATGTAAATATGTTTTTTTTTTAAAAAGGTGTTACCTTATGTCAAAAATGGGGCACACCAAAACCTATTAATTTGATAATGCTTCATCGCTTCTGCAGAAAGCTGTTTATGTGCAGCCAAACTATTGGCAGTCTCCATATTATTTTAACTGTCAGCAACTCTTAAAGATTTCAGGTAGGTGCTCCGGAGACACGGCCTTTAATCCGAGCTAAGGCCTGCCTGAATTTAACTTCTACTCCCCTGCCCTTTCCTCACACACCTGTATGTCTGCCAGCAGCTCCTGTTTCCGCCGACGGATGTTCTCCAATTCTTGACACTCCTCAGGGGTCAGGTCGCTTGGCACTGCAAGGTGAAATGAAGAGTTATGGTCTAGGTTTGGGGTTGGTTTGGACAGTCTTATAGATTCCCTCAGTAACAGTAAAACGTGAGGTAATGAATTCAGCGGTTGCTTCTGTATCAAAGGGATGCAGAAAAGAAAGGACGGAAAGTACAAAGACTATCAAGAATGTGTCAGTGAAGGGTGGAGATTGCTCAATATTTTTTTCTCACTAGACCTAGAGCAGGTATGTTGTATGTGTGTGGTGTACACACACACTATCACAGAAATGTTCTCCGATGGCCAATGATAATAAATTCTGGGTTAAACATTGGCACCCACAAAACTTCGCTTCTGAAAGACATACACTTCACATTCACTCAGGTTCAGTGAACACAAATATTCAGTGAGACAGCACAAATATTACAGTTAGTTTGTTGTCTAGTATAGATTTTCTAACATCCCAGGATTGCTGATAGCCTCCCAAAGCAGTGGATCCCAGAGAGGCCGTCAAAAACATACCACCAAAGGGAAAAAGATTCCTGAATACTGTGCATGGAGCTTCCTTACATGGATATTTAATTAATGTCATTTAAAGTAAAAAGAATAATTTTTATTCTGGTCCCATTCCTTGGTTGAGTGGGACCCACTGAATGCCCCTTGAAATCTTAAGGTTAGATCTCTGTCCACAAAGGCTGTCCATTCTTGATCAATGTAATGACCCAATCTGTTCTTTGAGAAATGACAAATCCCTGGATTATAGGCAGCTTCTATCACCAGATTATGCTATAATACCTTTGGGTATACAGCATATGCCTTTTTGCACACATTTTATCAATTTTACTTATCTTTCAGCCTTGAGCTTACAAGTTTCCCAGACACATCTGGCTGGCCCCACTAAATGCAAAAATGCTGGACTAGAGAGAGACTCTTTATCTGATCAAGCAAAAATAATATTTTTGGAAAATGAGAAGTGGATCCTGGACTTACAACACAAAATGACAAAAATATTTATTGTAAATCTATTTTCTTTCTGCTCAACATGCTTCCTTACCAGATTATCTTCTGGGCATAGTCTGTTTTTAACAGTAAAATAAAGGTTCTTTAGACTTAGCACTACGGTATATATTTGCACTTTGGAAGAAATTTTTTAATGTTTCTTTTGGGATGGGGAACAATCTTAATGGTGATTTGATATGCAAGGAAAATGTGGTTTGGTTTTACCAGCAAGTAGAATCAATCTCTCTCTTAGACTATGATTTTTCTTCTTCTTGCAAACATAAAATGGCAATATCAGATTGTGCAGATTAGGTTAGAGAAGCCTGTATTAGATCACAAGTTCTAAGTTGCACACCTTGAACACAGCACAAATGCTACAAATCTGGGTGGGACAAGAATTAGAAGGCATTACTGTATTTTCTAAGAAGAAGGGGGGGAAAACCATATAAAACCATGTAACATTCACTGAAAATGTGGAAGTCTCAAGATACATTCAACATTCCTAGGAGAATGACCTGCTCGAGATTTCAAATGAGAATGCTTTTTTTTTTCTATAATGCTGTGCAGAATGGATAATTTCACCATTTCACAAAGTGGAGAATTTCATTGCATGAAATTTCCGCCTTTAAGACAAGACGGTGGCAGAAAGGTTAGTGCTCCCTGAGCTATAGGCTATTCTTTTTTTTACAAAGTGCATAAGCTTTTCTCAGTTCTAACTACTCTTTTACAAAGCATGTCAGCCTAACATTAGCTTCTGCATCACTCTCTCCTTTCACAAATCTAGATTTATACCAGCAGGTTTAGAAAGCTAATCCCAGTTTGGATGGCCGATGGATCTGTTTAATATAAATTAGGTTGTTGGCAATAGGTTGGTATTGCAAATGACCCAAGTCTGCTCTAATTATAAATCACATCTGATCCTATTATTCAGAAAAATCCTAGAACAGCTTCAACTTTTCAGAGTGAATTGGGATGTGCAAATGTGCATCAGGTGGGGGTGAATGGCAGTCATATGCACACAGCTGTGTCCTACCTTCAGAAGCAGCTTGACGAATCCCACTGCAATCTTTCGATAGTTAATCTGATTGACCCTAGAAGCAATACTGGGGTTATGGCACAAGGGCTCTACGTAGAAAAGCTTTGCATCTACTGGCTTTATGCCCACAGCAAGGACCCGTGAAAGAGATTGTTTATCTTTCCTATATGCACAAGTCCAGCAAATGGAGGAGGCATGGTGCCTCGGGATTCCTAGGAAAAGTCAAGAACTTTGTTGAGCACCCTATCTATCAAAGGTGCCACCATATGGAAGAGGCAGAACGTGATAGCTGAAAAGAGCCAGTTCATTCCAGAACTCTGACCTACATCTGCACAGTGGCACGCACAGACTTTCGCATATGCAGCCAGCATCGGAAGACAGCCTGCAAATGCCACTAGAGGAGTCCAAGCACGTTCTCTTCGTTACAGATGCAAGATGCCTTAACTGGGGATTTTTGCTGATTACGTTGGCTTGAAATAAGAGTCCAGATAGGTTAATATTAGGATATCAGATGGGGGAGACCAACAGTGGGTATAGCCAATCAGGAAACATGTTGTTGGTTTATCGGTCTACCTGGCAAAATGCTCGTAGTGCGGAGGGGGGGGGGCAATATAGAAAGCAATGGGGGCCATGTCCTAACGGGACTACAGATTTCCAATTAGGAGTGGGAAGTCAAATCTCTCTAGTTAAAGCCAATTCAGAGAGCAGAGTTCCTGATACAACAAGGCTTCATTGTGTGACTGCTGGAACAGAGAAGCCAAACAACGAAAGCTCCTCTTTCTTTGCTTTGTAGTTGGACACGAGGATAGCAGCCTAAAGCCAAGCTTCCTGCAGCCACAGAATGCAAAGGAGGATGGTCTTAAAGAGGCAGCATCTTCTCTTTCCGTCATAACCGTTAGAGGGAGAGCCTTGATGTTTCGCTTAAGTAATACATGTGGTTCAGATACTATTCTAAGACTGACAGCATTCATTTTCAAAATTGATTGACGGCTTTATAGAATTAAATGAGAAATTATGTGAAGTCCCCTCCTCCCTATAACTTTGATCTCATTCCTGGGCGTTACCACCAGTCTTTTTACAATAAAGTTTCTCAACCTGTTTGTAAACCTCTCAGAAGAAAAGCAAAGTGTCTTTCCAAGAACGTGGGGGAAAATTTTCTTTTTGTGAAAAGAATAATCTGAGGAGGGTGAAAACAGATTCGACACCTTGCTTCATCTTGTCCTTCTTGGATATCAATGTTTCCCACTGCCAAGCTATACTGCTAAAGAGAGGCGATCATCAAGTCAACACAGAGGGAAACGTTCAGGGTCTGCTCTGAAGCTAATAACTGGTTTGCATCTCATACAGACGAAACACAGAAAGAAACATGATGTTGTGCCCTATAAAAATAAAGCCAGATGTTTCCGTGGTCCTCTTATTAAAGAGCACAACGTATAGAGCAGGATAATTGTCTGCACATCTGGTTTGTAGTAGCATAAATGCAGCTGTCTCCTGCAGGTCAAATGGGCAATCCTAGACCAATAACATTACAACCCCAATGTCTCCAAACAGGTTCCTTAAAAAGATAAGGTAGAACTTTAAGGAGATGGTATAATCTTGGAGGAGACCTTAGAGCAGAGGCGTCAAACCGAAGCCCCCCCCCATCGGCCGAGGTGCTTAGATCTGACCCACGGGGCTGCCCTGGAAACAGCAAAGGACCGGCCTGCGGTGCCTCTGCCAACGAAAGTGGGCTCCCAATCTCTGTTTTCGGATGGGACGGCCTCCTGCAACCCTCTGCCAGCGAAAACTGATCTCACAGCCCTCCCAAGCTGGCCACACCCACCCTGGCCACGCCCCCCAACGTCAACCCTGATGCATCCCTCAATGAAATCGAGTTTGACAGCCCTGCCTTAAGAGTTTATCTTATCCAGTCTGCTAGCCAACATAACAATCCTCTACTAGATGATCCCTGAGAGACCACTATCTGGCCTCTGTTTAATCACCGCCAGCAAAGAGGGGATTCAAGGTGTCAGGTGGTAGTCAATACAGCACCATTGTTGAACAGTTCTTAATTTTTCCCTATTCTAGCCAAACTCTATAGTATTTCTTATAATTCCCACCTCAAAATATTTTTGGAGCAAGAGAGCAAACCCAACCAAATTTGAAATCTGATTTCCCTGCACTATTCTATACTGACATCTAAACTTACATGTATGCACACAGCTCTACTGGTCTAGAAATAGCAAATGACTCAAATTCTGTATAGATCAGCAAAGTATATACATAAACCTTCCAATCAGTTGAGGTTCAGAGAGTGGATTATAGTATTTCTCAAGCTTAAATACAGTTGCTAATAAAGTAAATGCATGCATTTTTAAAGCTATTCATCCCACCCCCACCCATCCAAACAAGTTGCTTATGGAAGGGTTAGCCTTATCACCCAATATTGCCTTGGACTGTAATAAAGGCATCTTTCTACAGATTAAACGCATCTATGCCTAGTTCAAATGAAAGCATCCTATGGGTATTCTTTCCTACTTTACTTTGTGCCAATATTAAACCAATAATTTTTACAGAAGTGCAGTCTGGGTCGGCAACAATGGAGCAATCAAGTTCCCATAGATGACAACAGCTATACTGAGTGTCCAATCTCAAAGTTTGTCCTCTACACTGAGTCACAAGGGTGGTTGTATGAAACGCTCCAATTTAAGTTTGAAACAGTTCCAATATAATCTAAAAACGTCTGGGGAGAAGTGTGGGGGGGGGGGCGAGAGAGTGTTATCATTTTGGACTTATGGCAGCAACAGATAAATTCAAAATGGTCCCAATTTCCAATATCTTGCCTACCTTTAGTTGGTTCTAACCTTTGATCCAAAAAAAAAGGAATTTCCTTTGCTCTTGGTGATATAATGTCCATCATCCCAGAAGTTTAAACTCTTGACAAGCAGCAAGTGACACTGCCATAGACTATTAGCTATTGCTTCTTTAGAAAAATCTTACACCCAGGTTTCTATCTGTCTACCGGTCAGACTAGCAGTCACAGCCCTTAATTCAGGTATCTACCCCTGTAATTGTAAACCAGTACAATTTGTCCAGAGCACATCCTAGACACAAACTGTATCATTTTTCACTTGGGAACATTAAGGAACACTAAGGCTCATCTAGGTATGGACACTCTACTTGCATGAGGGAAAATCCAGTTCCTGAATGCACATTTGACAGAAGGATGAACATCTGAGATCAGAAGACAAGAGAGATCCCCATAAATAAGCCTACAACATCCTTAGAACTATGCCCACACTTACCTTGCTGGCCTCTACACTAAATCCTTCAAAGGAGCTATTTCTTCCATCCCAACAGTAAGGAAAACATTAGCATAACACCCTCTGTGCCAAAAAAAAATAAGCTATTGGGAAACTATAGAGTTACAGAGAGTAGGCAGATGTGAAAAGAAAAGCTCATCAATGGCAGGACAGAAAGATATGTCACACACCAAGCATGCCTAGGACAGAAAGAACAAGCACACGGGACTCCCGTGAATAAGACAACAGACCCATCACACTAAATGTAATTGTGACAGATGGGCCAGCACACAGAAAGGGTGCCAAGCAATAGCAGCTTTTCCTAAAGCAGAGACAGTTTCCCATTTGCAAGCACATGCACACCCTTACCCCAATCAGCTGCCTTGCTTTTCCTGCCTGCTATGGATGCAAGTCCTGTGACACAGCATCAGTGCACTGGTGGTCCAGTGCCTTGTCAAGGCAAAGGGGTTGTTCCTCGTTGGGCCCTCATTCTATTCCACCGTGCTTCCCGGTCCGGCCTTCCAGAGAGACTGATGGCTTTGGGACCACCCACCTGCCACTGCACAGAGCCCAAGCATTAACTCCTGCCTGCCTGAAACGCAGCTAGGACTGTACAAAATGTACTGGAGCTCTTGGTAAGACAACCTGGCTCTTCCAGAGGCAGCCCCAGCCCTATCCCAGTCAGGAATACAAGCCACTTCTACCAAAACGGCTTCTCTTCTCTGCTGCTTGCTAGTTCAATACCAGTAAAATCTTCCCAGAATGCAGAGAAAGCTGAGCTACATTATTTAGCTTAATAGCAACCTACTCAGTAAACACTGCCGCCTCTTGTTAGATCTGTTTTAAGGCACCCACCGCAGAATTCTGTTTTTACCCAAATGGGTTGGTAACATTTCCAACATTGCTATAAAGCCATACATGAACTTTTGTTCTTGTTAAGCAAACCCACAGTTGTGATTGTTCTTTTTATTCAAAACTCACATCAGTTTGGCAAATGTTGATTTCCCCTCTATTTTCTGAATGCTCATGGATGTGGCCCAGCTGACTGAAGCATCCTTTTTCTTCCTTTACCTTTGACTTCAGGTTGCATGCCCTCTTCCAACATAAAGATTTTCTTCCTCTGCCTGCTGTCTCTTCTGCAACAGACTTTATAAAAAGATTTTGGAAAGCTTCCTCTTTTCCTTTCTTGGCTTTTAATTGGCTTAAAAGGAGTCACACTGAAGTGATTATTATTTGCTATTGGTATTTGCTATAAATGCTGGTAGCTAAAAAGAGAAGTATTTGTGTGCCATTGTCCCTTGCAGAAACGAAAGGCACATTTGTCCAACACAGCATTGTCCTGATTACCGTAAGTCCTACCTGCTCAGTGATACTACATGTTCTATGAATTTATCTACTTCTTAGGAAAACTTCATAGACAAGAGTCAAAAGGAATATTTGTGGCATGTTGGGCTGGGGAGAAATATAGGAAATAAAGAAGGAAGATCCTTATCTTTGGCAAAAGTAGGATAAAACAAAGCAGCACTCCAGTTTATGTAGTAGTTTCTAAATGCTTTTTGAACAGAACAATTTTAAGTTTATTAAATTAAATTTTGTTTGATTTTAATCAAGCTTTACATTTAAATCCTATTTATTTATACCAATGGCCTGTTAATAAGCTATTAAAATGCAATATTGTATAACACTTCTGGGTCTGGCTGTTCTAGGCATTTTGTCAATATACTTATTGACTTCTTTGCATAAGGAAAGTAAAACTCTGAAATCCTGTTCAGTGCTGAAAAAGATGTTATGAAACTGCTTTCGGGAACCGTGGTTTAAACCTCATCAAAATTAATTTGAAAACAGGGACTTGACAACATTGTAGTGCCAACAAATCAGGTGTAAAGAACTTCACACTCCAAAAAGATTATTTTAGGCTGGATGATTTTTTATGTGATTATTTGTTCTTGTTTTTAGCTTCAGTAGTCTTAAACTTTTATGAATTAAAAATCCTAGAGAAACTTGTATTTTCTTCACATGATTTTCATTATGGGAACACGTCATTTAAAATAAGTATCCAAAACATATTTTTACTTTGGGTTTCTATTACCTTAACAATTTTGAGATATACTCTCTACACCAGCCTCTCTAAATAAGCTTTGTAAATTTCAAACCTTCTTTACGTCTGAGTTTTATATATCTTATTCTTTGGCCTTGTTTTATATACCCAGATCTAAAGATCCATAATATTCAAATTCACTCTAATAGGACAAAATTATACATGATTGCTCAGAAGCAACACCCATTGATTGTATAGGGGGTTAATGTGAGATACAGAGGATGGAAACCCAAAAACATTTCAATGAAGTTGTTGAAAATGATTTCTCCTCCTGTGTGCCTTAAGTAATCTTCACATGCTGGACACTCAGGAGCTGTTGTCTTCCATCTTGTACGTCATCAGGTATGTTTACATAGAGTTGGCCTGTTCTTCTCACTGATTTTTCCCCCTAATCCTTAATTGCAAATTCAGGTCCAATACTTCCATACATTTTTAGTCTTTTACTTCTACCCAAGCCATGCAGAAAATACAGCTTAACCTGGGGGTTCAAAACAAAAGGCCTACCATCATCATCTCTTCACAATTTGTGTTTTACAGTATGTCTAATAAATCAGGAAACCCCTTGTTTAGATGGCATTCACTCCTAAATCAGTGCTTCCTCAATGCATCTTGGCTAATACATCCCAGCTGCATCTTCAAAAGGCAGATTCCTTGTCAGGATTAATTTTGTCATGGTAGCTACCCACAAGGCAAGAAGACAACAGTGGTTGCCGCAAGCCAACAACAGGAACCAACTATCAAGTTGAATGATCAGTGAACTTTGGGATATCCTGCATTTTAGCTGCCACACAGAGCCTTCCTACAACATGATAAATCTGTTGAAAAACAATTCATCAGAAAAGCCCCAGTGTGGAAAAGCTGATTTAAACATCCATAGGATGACCTAAAAACACCTGTTCCTGCCTGCAAGTTATAAGGCTCAAGATTCATCTATGTCGACCTTCTGAACTCAAATAATCCAGTAGAAGGAGCAGTCATCACAGCAAACCTAGATCGGGCATCCTTAAGCAAAGCATTTCTTAAAAGCCTTCAAAGATCATCTGGAATCTCTTCCTCTTTACTAAGAGTTTCCTATAGCAGTTAATGTCCAAGACTGGACTCATCTCAGATTCATTTCTGATTTGTTACTTGCCCACAGGTGGTATCTATCATTTCTTCCTGGCATGTATTGCTCCTTTGTGAATCCTTATATGATTCACCAGGGTACCATAATTCTGTATTGTACTGCTTTTCAGGATATGATATGAACAATTTAGACATTGCCATATAGGGAAGCACTTAGAAGAAACATTCACCCTGTAAGAAAGGCTGATAAAGTGCCACATGGGGAGGTTAAGAGAACAAAAATATGAAGAGGGAAAACTGCCCTTAGTATGTATTAGTGCAAAGGGAAGACTATTCATAGGACTGCTGGTAGTTTTCCTGCTACCAGCATATCCAACGGGTCATAAATGCTTAGAGCAAAGGAGGAGAATTTCACAAGGAAAAAGGAAAGGCAAAATAAGAGATGAGTATACCTACAATCAAGACTGCTTAACATATAATGTGGCATATGAGATGTAGCTATTACTTTCCTTCACAATATTTCTTCTACTTGAGACTTTGAGAGGCAGTTTGGTTAATAGTTAAGGCACCAAACTAGAAACTGGGAGTCTGAGTTCTAGTCTTGCCTTAAGCACAAAGCCAACTGGGTTGACCTTAAGCCAATCAATGTCTTCAGCCTTCGGAAGGAGGCAATGACAAATCACTTCTGAAAAACCTTGCCAAGAAAACTGCAGGACCTTGTCCAGATGGCCACCAAGAATCAACACTGACTCAATAAATAAATAATACCGTTTCCCTGAAAATAAGACCTTCCCAGATAATAAGTCCAATCAGGCTATTGAGCGCATGTGCTGAAATAAGCCGTCCCCTGAAAATAAGCCCTCCCCAAAACACAGCAGCAGCCATGAGGTAACCACGCTTGCCAGATCCTGCACCTCAAAAATAATAAGACTTCCCCAAAAATAGGCCAAGTGCTTATTTCGGGGGTCAAAAGAAAATAAAACCTTGTCTTATTTTCAGGGAAACACGGTATATATTTTGAAAGTTTAGGTTGAAGCAGTAGATTCGCACCCCTGAAGAGCCCCCCAAAATATAACCAAGTCTTAACCATAATTACTGTATTTTTCGGACTATAAGACACACTGGTGTATAAGACACACCAAGATTTCAAAGAGGTGAATAAGAAAAAAAAGGTTTTTGTCCTTCCTGGCCCCAGGAGCACTCTGCAGACCTCCCAAACCCTCTGTGCACCCTGTTTTTTGCGAAAAATGGGGTGCACAGAGGGGTTGGGAGGCCTGCAGACTGTTTCTGAGGGCTGGGAGAAGGCAAAAACACCACTGTTTTTGTGAAAAACGAC
>JANHFT010001780.1:79357-98255 GCA_032467955.1 Pseudoxenodon macrops | reverse complement strand
CTTCTCATTAGGTGGCCAAAGTATTTGAATTTCATCTTCAGGATCTGGCCTTCTAAAGAGCAGTCAGGGTTGATTTCTTCTAGGACTGACTGGTTTGATCGCCTTGCAGTCCAAGGGACTTGTAGGAGTTTTCTCCAGCACCATAGTTCAAAGGCTTCAATTCTTTGGCACTTAGCCTTTCTTATGGTCCAACTTTCACAGCCGTACATTGCAACTGGGAAAATGGTAGCCTTGACTATACACACTTTTGTTGGCAGGGTGGGGTCACTGCTTTTTAGTATGCTGTCTAGCTTTGCCATGGCTTTTCTCCCCAGGAGCAAGTGTCTTTTAATTTGTTGGCTACAGTCCCATCTGCGGTGATCTTGGAGCCCAGGAAAATAAAATCTGTCATTACCTCCATTACTTCCTCATCTATTTGCCAAGAATTGAGAGGGCCAGATGTCATGATCTTAGTTTTCTTAATGTTGAGTTACAAGCCAACTTTTGCACTCTTTCTTTACCCCCATCAAGAGGCTCTTTAGTTCCTCTTCACTTTCTGCCATTAGAGTGGTATCATCAAGATTTTGGTTGCCACCCATAAATCTAACAGTTTGGGCCCAGTAATTTATAACACAGTTTGTCTCCAACTATTTCTTCCTGTCCTATTAGATTAGGCAAGGTGGGCATGCATTGGGTCCCACTAATTAAACTATGGCATCTCATGGGAGTCTAGAAATTGGACTTTTTTTGCTGTTGCCTCTATTCTCTAGAATGTCATATTCCTGAGGTTCAGGGGTGGGTTCTACTTAGCATCCCTACGGGGTCATGCCAGAAGTGCACCCCCATCGCTCCCGGGTTAAAATCATCTGTGCATGCGCAGGAGGCTTTGTGCATGCACCGAGGGTTATTTTCGATTAAATTTCGGTCCAGTGGACGGATTTCAAGCCGGAAAACCGATTCGGGGGTGGGGGAAATTCCCGCTACCAGTTCTAGCAAACCGGTCCAAACTGGTAAGAATCCACCTCTGCTGAGGTTCATCTGATCTTGCAATTCATGAGAAAATCTATGAATCCCTGATGTTTCAATCTGTCAATCAATATCAGGTATCCAAGTTGGAAACAGCAAAAGACCAATGTGCAAATTTTTTTGTCTGTGTTAACTTCTACCTAATCTAACACACAATCTTGGACCAACATAGAGGAGTCATCCATCCTCCCCCGACAGAACAAATTGGGCGTAGACCATTGATAATAAATTCTGAACTACATCCACGCTATTTCTTCAGATTGGCTGTAAATTTATTTCAGTCACCAAACTGTAGCATTTTCAGTATTAATTTTAATTTTATGTTTCCTAGATCTGAACCAGGAATCCTATTTGGAAATACCTGCCCAGTGTACTATTAATGCTTTTTAAAATTTTGTGTCATCAACAAATTATTCAGACAACCTTTTCAGATATCTCAGGATTTCAGCACTCTTCTCTGGGATTTGATGATTGATGCAATATTTTAAACAACCATTTTACTGTAATTTGGTAATTTGGTGAACTGTGGGGCATTGTTTTGAAATCAATGACTCCTGATATTGACTCCCGTTATACATAATGCTATTTTTTTTTGTATATTACAAATAAATCCTGTTGAGTTTGTGAATCTTCCCTTGTTTGTGATCCGTTTTGCAATCTCAATAACATTTTCCCCCAACTAAGCTTTTTTTCTCCTGTATTCTTCTATTACTTTTTCCCTTGAATAATTTTTAGATTTCTCACACTGACAACTGCTGCTGAGCCAGCTGTACTTTGCTAGTTTTGTTCCCCATCACCTTTTATTCACAATCAATACAGCACATGTGGAATTTTTTGAAGCCCAGCTTGAAGCACAAAGCTACAGTCTTGCCTATATAAAAACCAGCAAGCAGCCATCTCACTGAATGGGTAACTGGTAATAAAATAAATAGATTCCATGATCTGAAAAGAAGAGAGGAAGAAAGTGACAGCCTCTGAAAACACCAAATATTATTCTGCCAAAATGTGCAAGTTTTTAATAACAGGTTTTTAGGATAGACTTCTCTGTTTGCCTTCTTTTTGTTTGCGTTTTCTCTAGTTTGAATTGGAAAATTGTTAGAATTATTATCATCATCATCGATATTACTACCATCATCTTCATTTCTAGCTCATTTGCTAAACTTCTTTGGGCAAATTACAAGGCTTTTTAAAAAAAATGTGGAATCAAGAAATAAATTAATGAAAGGCATAAGTTACTGCAGAACAGAATAAATTAAAATTAAGCAAAGCACAACTCTGTACGGATGCTTAGGGGAAGGGAAATGTCCTTAAATCAAGTTCCAAACATTCCTTTGTAGGAATATGATCCTTACATTGAACCATACTACTTCCCTCCTTTTGATTTCTTTTGTAGGATATCTGCAGGAGGGTATTTGAAGGCACTATAAGAGGGGTGTCAAACTCAATTTCATTGAGGACTACATCAAGGTTGTGTTTGATCTTGGGGGGCTCTGGTGGGTGTGGCCAGGGTGAGCAGCTCAACATAATTTGTGTTGGGGGCGCCTGTGGTATCCTGAGCACTCTGCCAGCAAAAAACGGATTCCCGAGCTCTGTTTTCACCTGCAACGGCCTCCTGCAATCCTCTGCCAGTGAAAACAAAGCTTGGGAGGGCCATCCATGGCCCTCGCAAGCTCCATTTTCACTGGAAGAAGCACCATGGGCCAGTCCTTCACTGTTTCCAGGATGGCCCTGTAGGCCAGATTCAGGCCCCAAGCCTTGAGTTTGACACCCCTGTACTAGAAGCACCTGGGCAACTAATTGTATGGGGGATATTCTTAAGCTACTTGGATTTAGGTTTAGTGTATTGTCAAAAGCTGAGAGCAGTGGTAGTGCAGAAGTTCTAATGCAACATAACATCATAAGTATGCAGTATGATAGACTTGCAAGGCTGGTGCAACATGTTCATATTGGTGCAATATATTATAATGTAATCTTATGCACATATATATAGAGAGGATTGTGTGTTGTTAGTATGATTTATTGGGATAGGGGTGTCAACCTTTCCTAGGCAGTTATCATAGAATAACAAAGCAAGCAAGGCTTTGTTTTTCTTTCTTTCACTGTGAGTTATTGATATGTATTTATGTTGAGTGGGTGCACTAAGGGAGGCTCAGCCAATCTCATTGTACACATGTTGTGCATTGACAATAAAGGTTTGAATTAAAATTACCAAATCTGAGATGCAAAAATGTGGATAGCCACTGGAGGGCAGCAGCAGAGAGTCTTCTGCATTTGCATGCTTTTATCTTTCTGGCGATCTAGATTTCTGCAACCCAGACCTGGCAGCCTTAAATCTACCTTTCTGCCGATTCATTCACCAGTAATGAAGCAGTGGTCTCTCATTAGTGAAGACGTTTAAAAACACATCACTCTGGAGAACAAGAAACAGTTAATCCCAGATTTCACCTTATTTCTCTCTATAGGCCCTTTCTGAATCTTCCTCGTATTTCAAGAACTGATAAAGAACAAGAGGGGACAATGGTAAAGAAATATTCCTGTCTAATGGGAGAAGTAGAAAAAAGCACCCCAGTCATCCATCCTAACTCAGTATTCTTTGTTTTGCCTCTTCACTTCTTCAAGTAAATGCCTTTCGGCATTTGTTTCATCTTGGAATGGAAGGATGCGACTTCTTCTGTGGGATCTAAGTGTCAAGAGCACTCAGTTTACTGCGAAGAAGCTCCTGGAATAACCAAAACCAGAATTGGCTTACTATAGCTTTAAAACCTCTGTAAGAAAAAGAATATCAACAAGTGCGCATATTTTCTTATCATGATAGGAAACCCTGCTATTTGCTCTTATTATTAATGTTCCAAATAGTTCTGTCTACCTTTACAACTCTGCCTTCTGGCAAACATATTCAGAATACCTGAAACGTCAAGAAAGGAGTAGCAGCAATGGATCTGCACCATTGCTACTAGGGAAAGGAAAAGAGTAAAGGCTCATTTCCCTAATCAGAAGGAAGGACATGATTCCAGAAGGAGCTGGCACAAGCTGAAGCTAAGGAACAGCCATTTTGTTTCATTAGTAGCCATATATAGCGGATTTATATCTTACTGTTTTGTTTTGTTTTTTAAGGACAATCCCTTACATCATTCAAGGCTGAGCTAAAAGTTGAAAAGTTGGGTCTGCACTGCCCTCTGCTGATTGGAGAAAGACATTGGCTTTAACCCAGAAAATCAGGGGGAGGAAGCCGCAAGGAGAAAAAAACCCACACTTTTGGAACACACTTTTACACTGGTACAATTCATCTTCCTGTCATCACTCCCATCTCAGCTTACTATAGGCCGACCATAAAAGGAACCACACACATTAATGTGTCAGTAGCTATTTGTACGAGGCAGTCACTCTTTCTTCCTGCCCCCAACAACGGGACTTCTAGGAACAGATGCTTGAGTACTATCAATATATAATTGTTCCACAACTCTTGCTAATCTAACAATTTTTCTGTATGCATTGCAGCCTAGTAGCTGCATGACAAAAAATGTCCTCAAACAGGAAAATATATGCATCTCAGTGCTGTCCCATATCTTCCTCATTATATGTGGGTTGGTTCTATTAAACTAATCTCTTTTTTCTCTTCTCAGACTGCATCTCAAGCCCTTATTAGATGAGGCTGGAGAGTTTGAAGGAAATCCACCTCTCAAAACCATGCAACAATTTCACCACTAATCAAATTGTGTTAAGAAAATAATTGGCTGCTCTTCAGCCATTCAAATGCTGCTCCTAGGAGGAAAAAGAAATGCAACAGAAGTTAATAAATAAACCTTTAATGCAGCCAAGCATTAAGGACATAACACAAATTTGCCTCTGGTCTTACCATTTCTGAGACTCAACTGATGTCTGGGGTAGATAGATGGAAAATACCTTAAATCTGTGGTATCTAAAATGCCCTTAGGCAAGAAATCCATTTGGATGACAAGTCAACTTTGAAAAATGGGACAAATCTGTTTTAATTTAACAAAGGGGCCCCTTCTGGTTTAAATAATGCCAAACATATGCTAAGGATCCTACCTGCAGATTTTGCCAGGCAATGCAGAACTTCCTGCCCTCAGCTGCTGATTCTACCACATCCTGTTTTCCTGATGATAAATACCTACTGCTTTAGCATCAGAGCAAGAAACATTAACAGTGACAGAGAAAGGTCCTAACGTCAAGCCTGTGAGGCTTGCTTCTCAATCTTGAAGCTAAAATGAAGCCTACACTATAAATCCACTCTATTCATTCATACCTGAGCACTGTCTGGGATTTCTTTGGAGTGGAGGCCAGGTTTCCATGGACACCTCCTGGCTCCCATTCGCACACACACCCTTCCAAAGCAGATCCTCTTCTGCTGACTTTTACAAATGGATCTAACAGCCACCTGGGAAACAGCTGTCCCTAACATCTGTGAGAGCATAAAGAATCACACAGTCTCCCTCTCTTCTTTGAGAAGCGCAGTTGTGTTTTTTTGTTTTTGTTCAAACCGCTGGGTATCTTCTCCCAATCTGGCACAAGACTGCAGGCAGAGCTACACATTTTCAGTGTGTTACTACTAGACAACACAGATTATCAAAATGTGTTGCTGTAGTGGAGATAGATATAAGGTAGATGGATAGATAGACAGACAGACACTGCAGAAACAATTTGAAGATACTTTGGGATTCACAGAATATTTTTGAAAGAAACAAACTGGGTGCCTTCTCGGTACTTTAAACTAGAACTGATATAATTTATCTTTCATTATTATCATGAGATTCAGGGGAATTGCAGTCCCAAGCATCAAAAAAGCACCAGGTTATTTCCAGAAGAAAATTATGTGAAAAGGAAACAGCTAAATATCAGATTCTGTGGGTTTCGCCTCACTTGCAGATAACTTGCAGATAACCAAAGCACAAACCTACGGTAATTTAAAATTTATCTATCAGCTAAGGATAACTTGGTTGCCTCCTAAACTACATAAAGAATCAATCGGGTCTGAAACTTGCTGCACTAATTATAAAAACAAATTAGTTTACTAATAGAATAAAACAATGTAATTAACTTTTAAGAATAATAATGAGGTAGTCATGGTAGAAACGTTTCTTTAAACATTTTACTTCATAGTTATTCTGTCTTTCCCCCCCCCCCAAATATTGATCACTCTATATATTTTAAATGGAAATTAAAATAATGATCTTTACTTTTTTGATGGCTGTTCATCTGGAGATGCTATTAACAGCACCAGGCATAATTTTTTGAAAATAATTTCCTCTGATCAAACAATAGCTATCTACTATATGCTATCCCTCCATAAGACTGAACAAATACTGGTAGTTCTTAACCACCACAATTCAACCCAAAATTTCCTTTGGCAAGCAAGACAGTTGTTAAGTGAGTTTTCCCCATTTTACGACATTTCTTGCCACAGTTGTTAAGTGAATCGCTTCAGTTGTTGAGTTAGTAACATGGTTGTTAAGTGAATCTGACTTCCTGACTGACTTTGCTTATCAGAAGGTTGCAAAAGGGGATCACATGACCCTGGAACACTGCAACCATCAAATACGCACCAGCTACCAAGTGGGCAAATTTTGATCACGTGACCATGGAGATATTGCAACAGTCATAAGTGTGAAAAACTTATATGTCATTTTTTTCACTGCTTTTGTAACTCTGAACCAGAGGTGGGTTCCTACCGGTTCGGACCAGTTCTACCAAGTAGGTAGTAAGCTGCTGGTGATGTCATGGAGCCGGATCTGCTCCATGGGCGCCGCCATCTTTTTTTAAAAAAAAATTTTTTTGTGGAGGAAAAACATTTTTTTTTCTTCAGCGCATGCGCAGAAGCCAGTTTTCCGGCACTGCGCATGTATTGCCATCTTGTTTTCAGCCTTTTTTTGAGGGGGGAATTTTTTGGCATTTTTTTCCTACTGCGCATGCGTACGCCCACGCAGCGTGTGAGGTAGCGAACCGGCGGCGAGGTAATTTAGAACCCACCCCTGCTCTGAACAGTCACTAAGCGAATGGTTGTAAGTCAAGGAGCACTAGTGAATGATAGTGAGGTTATTTTCTAAAACTACTTTCTTGCAATCTAACAACTAAATCAGTGGATTGTTCTAATTCAACTAGTTGGTGATTTTTGGGGTGGCTGTGGATGAGGTAGGCTGATTTACTGTCCATCTGAAGGTAAGAAGCGTTTCAGGCACAGAGAAAGATTTTCTACTATTGAAGAGTCAAGCTATTTGGTTTTCTCAATCCCAAGTGCTGTTACTGTGTTTCCTGTCTTCTAATATAAACTGTTATGAAGCAGAGGTGGTGCAAAGCTGAATGAGAAAGCTGCATATTTGTATTTCTTGAATATTACCCTGGTCAAGGAATTAAGGAGTCTACAAAGCAGACAACTAAATGCTTTTGTAGTGCAATGATTCTAATGAACAACAACAATCACTAAATGAAGATCTGTCAAATGGCAATTCTCCATGGCGGGACAAGACACATTATAGATCAGGGTCCCCAACCCCCGGACTGTGGAGCTGTAGCGGCCTGTGGCCTGTTGGGAACTGGTCTGGGCAAGCGGCAGGTAAGTGAGTGAAGCTTCATCTGGTCACGTGTGGGATCTAGGTTGCACGCATGAAACCACCACCACCACCGCGCCCCACTGGTCCATGGAGGATAATTTTGCTCTCAAAGCCAGTCCCTGGAGCCAGGAAGCTTGGGGACCGCTGTTATAGATGATCTCATAATCTAAAAAAAGAAAGTGAAAATATCCCCCAACCCCACCTCATGCTTCTAATCTAGTCAAGGTCACCAGACTTTGACATTGATTCATTTGCTGTTTTAAATATATATATTTATTTTAGTTTAAACTGTCTGCACCAGTCTTCATCAGTGAGGATCCAAATTGCCCTAAAAAAAGGGCAACATTTAAATATAATTCTTTTCATACTTCATACCTCTCTAGGCAAATTCCAAATTGGTTGGTAAAACCTGCGACTACTCAGTTGTATATTTTCTTGTTCGGGAAGTTCAAGCAAAATATCCTAGTCACAAACCTCCACTAATAGCTATCCTGCTTAGCACCAAGTTGACCCATTATTGGGAAGATGTAATTAGCAATCAAACCTAGCATTAGATTTAATAATAATCTCATTATTTCCAAAGTCACTTGGCTTCTGTCTCCCTGCACAAAGATTCTTCTAGCGATCCAAAAACATAAATTATTTCTATCCTGCTGTAATCAAACCAGAAGTCAGTTCTCCTTCCACCCAATCACTGAAAGTTAGACTGGTTTTCGAACCAAGAAATCAATGAAACAGTTCAGTAGGCAACTGAATTAACTTTGAGTGCACAAGCTCCAAGAAAAAAAGGTTACCTTTAAACCGAACATTAGTGTAATGATTCTTGCAAAATAAAAGCTACAATAAACACATTGAAGTACAATCTACGGTATAGCCTTCAGAACTGATGGTAAACAGAGGGATCCCAAAAAACAATTCTACCCGTGCCAGAAGAATAACTTAAAACTCTCTGCATCCACCCTGTCTTTTGCTTCCCTCTTATCATAACGTCGACAAAATATTCCACAGCAGAAAAAGTTAAAACACCTACCTGGCTTGCTGTCCACTAAGATGGAAGGGCAGAGGAAGGCTTGGAAACTGGAAGCGCAGAGCTCACCGACCGTACCCATAGTGGCAGCACAAGATTATGCCCTCCCAAGACTGGGTGGGAAAAGCTGCCCTTAAGACAGCCAACAACAACCTAGCAAGTCAGAGTTAGCAAGGAGACCAAGGTGGAGAGCAGAGGTTCTTAGAACTTAGGAAAGTCCAGCTTCATAGCACCAAATGTTCAGCTGCACCTGCCACACCAACAGGGCCAAGGAAGAGAGAAAATACAAAGCAAGGGATCCCCAGTCCGGCTGGAGCAGAAGAAACAGCAGAGGCTCCCACGCACTGAGCCTAGCCAATCCCAGCTGCCTGCCAGGAAACTATTCCTAGTACTGCAGTGTGCAGCTGACAAGACACACAAAACCATTCAGATGGCAGTTCGGTTTTGGAATCTTTTCCAGATGCCCCTTATGCTGTCTCCACCTCAGCCACTCCCTCGAACGGGTCTGGGAAGGTTTGGGCAGAGAGTATTTTTAGGGTGGTTTTATCCAGCTTCATCATTTGAGTTTTTAGCATCTAGCGAGCTGGGCTGTTGCATAGCAACTGTCACTGCATAAAGGAAAGGTGCATGAAAATATAATGTATATGGACACCAAAGATTGGCAAATACATATGTGTCGATGGAAAGTGCAACATAGCAACTGGGTAGGAGTTGTAAAGCAAGGAAAGTGGCAGGATTTTTGCCTTGGCCCCTGCAATACTATAAAGAAGATTCAGGAATACATTCCATGTGGTTATGTCTGGTAGTTCAAATCTTTGTCAGGAAGTAAAAAAAACCTTTTCCAAACAAGTTGCCCAGCATTACTCTAATTGTACAAGTTTCAGAATGTATAAACTGCAGTTGCATGCTATACCGAAAACCACTTGTTTTCTGAAAAGGTCATTAATCCTTATGAAGAGAGCAATGCCAGTTAAGGACAAACTGGCTAGTATTTCCTTCGACATAGCTTTTATTTGGCTGAGAAGCATAGCAGGCCTGATGGTTACATTTGTCTCTAGGCAGTGCATCAGCTTCTTCTATATGTTAAGGCCTGCTCTTAAAGAGATAGGTTCCTATAAACAGGAAACCGACTTCTGGCAAAATGAGTCATGCAAAATATGTAAAAGAGATATAAACACATGTATTGAGCAGCAACAGGAGCATGATAGTGGTCCTGTAAGAGAGCTAACCTGCATCCTACAGATGCTAGTGGGGTTAGCCATATGGGACGGTGGCCATTTTAGCCACCATCTTCACTATACAACATGACTCGAGACTAAGAGGGATTAGAGTCTGCCTGAAAACATAGGGCAGTTTCGCTGTGCTTTCATAATTTTATCTTTGAACGACTCAGTGGTGAATGGGATTGAACTGAACTAACAATCTCTGTACTGGAAGCGTTGGGGAGAAGACATGGAGTGAGCTGGAACTACTTACTCCTTTTCAGGTAAGAAACGGATAGGTGTTCTGTCTCTCCCTGGTAAGAGCAAGATGTATGTCTGGCATAGGCGGTAGCCAGGCCAGTTGACTAGTGTTTGAATGGGTTTGAATGGTGAATGCTCGTAAAAATACCCTGGTACCCAGATCCAGTGGCGATTTTGCTGGTGTGTGTCGTGTCGTTCAGGTGATGTCTGAATCAAATAAATAATCACTATTATTATCTGAGGTGTGATGTGGCCTTTTGATATGGGGGAAGAAGACTAAGGTCATGAGAAATGGGTATTGAGATGGGGGAGTAGCCAGGTAATGACAAAGGGGAAGCAAGAGACAGAAGGCAGGTCAATCTTGGGGAAGGCAGTCTGAATGTTTGGTCCCAATGCCTGCCCTCTACCACCTGTATTTACCCCTGGTCTGCTCACTGGAGTGTTGGTGGCCCCAGTCTACATCTGCTGATATGTAATGCAATGTTGGGCTATAATAAAGGTTGTCTCAGCTATAATCGTAAACAAGAGCTGACCTGATATGTATTACTGAAACCTGATTGGCATGAGGGTGGTGGTGGCTCTTTCTTTGAAATATACCCACCTCAGTTTTGGATGTGGCACTAGTTGGGACTGCAGGACAAGGTGGGTGTGCGGCTATTGTTATCCAAGAAATTCTGGCGGCTTCCAGGGTGCTCTTCCACAGATAGCCAGATGTAAAACCATATTTGTGATGTTGGGTCTTAAGGATGAGCTGGAGTTGATGGTAGCAGAACAATCTTCCTGCTGCTCAGCTGTTTCCATCCTAAACTGCTGAATTCTAAGGACAAATTAGCAGGGGAGTTCCCCAGACATATATATTGTTCTAAGGACTTCAATCTGTTTTCTCTAGACCAGAGAAGTTCATGGCTGCCATAGTAATAATGGCCCTGATCCAGGTTATCAGTGGGGGTTATTATATATGAAGATGTGTTTTTTGTCTTGGTGCAATAGCAACATGATCTGGGAGATATTCTCATTTATCCCTCATATATGGATCACTCCCTCCTACTTTCAGACTACGCCTAGTTACTTACTTTTACGTAAACACACACACACACACTAGCCGCAAGGAGGTAGGGCATATTTGATTGGTCTCTCCCAAGACATGGATTGATCAGTTAGGATTCCAGAGGATTTTAGGATTAGTCCCTGAAGTTCTATTCCATGGGTTAATTAAAGCCTTAGTCATTGCTTGCAATGAGTGGGTGACAGTTACCTAGGATTTAATCATAAATGTGCAGATTTTTGTCCATGAACCTCTCAGTTACAACCCTGGTTTTCAAAGGACCTCCGGAAGATGAAATGACAAAAAGATCCCTACAGCTTTGCTGGAGGATGGCAAACTACAAATCTGACCAAACACCAGGTAAGAGCATTTATTAAGAATTACCTGTGGTGATAAGAATGGCAAAGCATCTTGCCATCTGCTCTACCAGTATGTCCACAGATATACAATCACCCTATTCCAGATAGCCTGGTCCCTACTTTGCTGGGAAACACTGCAAAGTCATTATGAGGACTATTCTAGGTATTTTATTAGATTAAATTCTGCCTGTACAAGTATTATGGAAATGACAAAAGCAAAGCCTTGCTTGGTTATCTGGACAGACTTTGAATGTGTCAGTCAAGACAATCCTTAAGACTCTGAATTCCATCACCTTTTCTTGGGGGGAGCCATATTCTTTCTGGCTGGTCAAAGCCTCACAGATAATGAAATGTTTATGGATCAAGAAATAGCAAATGTCGAAAGGGACCATTCTGCCTGTTTTAAAGGAGATGGTGGTTCATCCTTTAAAAGCTACACTGGATTCAACAGTAGTGGACAATTTTCATCCAGTTTTCAGCTTTCTGGGGTCTTGGTGCTTTCTGATCTTGGTTGTTTTCTTGTAGACATTTCATTAGGTGCTAGAATGGAGTTGACTTTGTTCTGAGCAAATGTTGACTAATGAAATATCTGCAAGAAAATAACCAAGAACCCCACAGTTCAACCTTGAGCTACAAATATTCTCGTCTATCAGTAGTTTTCAGCTTGCAGTTTAAAAGGGCCACCAGAGGAAATAATTATTTAGAACTTTTTCAGTTAGTTTTCAGGCCAGTTTTCCCCCCCTGTTTTGTTTTGAGGCTAGGTTATAGTATTGAGATGGCATGTTTATAGGTATGTTTGTACTTCTGGCAGACTCAGGCAGGGGTGGTATATCTGTTTTATCTCTCTTGAGCTTTTGGTGATCTTCCATACCATCAATCATACCATCAATCAGTATTCTTCTGGACTAGCTTAGAGAATTGGGATGAAAGGTATTGTTTTACAACGGTTTTCTTCTTTCCTCCAGCTGGTCAGGGAGGGAGTAATCTAGCCCTAAGCCTTTGCTTTGCAGGATGCCTCAAGGTGAATCCACTCCTCCTTTCTATTTAACATCCACACAATGTTACTGGGTTAGATCATTTATTAGCATGAGATTAACTACCCTTAGTACTGTGATGATATTTAGCTATAGTATCTGCCTGAAGTGATTTCACAGAAGTATTTTCCCAATGCCTGAAGGCAATGAGGGTCTGGATGTAGAAGAACAGGCTTTGATTCAACCCTAGTAAACTCACACAGCTGAGGACTATGTAGAGACTTTGCATTGGTAACTCTGAAGGAAGCGGCACTCCAAAGTCGGTTCACAATTTGGGGATTTTTCTGGACTCATACCTTTTGCTCCAGTGATTTCTGCCTATCTCACCAGTTTCAATACTGTCAACATGTTTTGGGTCCTTTTTTTTAAACAGTGCAATCTAACGGGACCTTCTCTGTAATGGCACATGCATCTATGGAACAGATGTCCCTTGATTTTACCTTCCCAAAAACCTGGTGAGGTAAGTGGGTTGAGAGTCAATGACTAGCCCAAGCTCTCCTAGGCAATTTCATATTTAAGCAAGAATTTTAACCTGGGCATGTCTGGTTCCAGCTTAACAAGATTTTTTTTTTAAAAAGGTAGGTATGTGACAGATACACCTTCTGTAACATAAAAACTAGATTAGTCCTACCGTCAGAATGTAGAGAAGCAATCTTTACCAAGTTTGAATTTTCTAGATGTTATAGTAACTTTCATGATTCCTGTACAACATATATGTACAGAGAACCAAGACATTGACATACATTAAGGATATAAGTATGGGACATATGGCTGCTGGATATGCATAATGGCCAATTGAACAAATCATAGATTTGCTTATCACAAATGTGGAGAATAACTTGCTTGCAAAATAGCTCAATAAAAAGAATTCATCACAATATCCCCAAGTCTCCAAACCAGACCTAGGTCTTCCTAAAAGACTGTTAAAAAGGTTTAGAGAAAAAGGGTGGAGAATTACAGGTCTATTAGATACAGTAGGTGTTTTCCACATATGACTTGACTTTATTATTCAGACTGGAAGCAATATTTAGCCATTGTACTCCAGTTTCTTCACATATGTAGAATATTTACTGTAATATTCCTACAAGCAGTTAAAAGCTAAAATGTTATAAAAAGGTCTGAGGAAATCCTTCCAATTTTGTAATTTGATAAAAGTATGGGATAGCTTGGGCAGGAGAGAGAGGAAGCTCATTAAATAAATTAAGCAAAAAACTAAGCCAAGACAGATCGTTTTTATTTGGCTGTAATCTTGTTGCTTCTCAGTTAAAACAAAAATGAAGAAATTAAGAAGTTCCACATATTAATTTTGTTCAGTACACAAACCACAAGCAGTTTTTTTTAATTTGTCTCTTTCTTCCTGTTTCCTCAAGCAATAGTTTATGTAATTTTTCATATTTATTACATAATCTATAGGCTACCGAATAGAAATAAAATAGTTTAGGAAGCTGACAGAAACCCATGCAACTAAATTCAATAGCAAATATAAAAAAATAATTTACCAGAAAAGATTTTGCTGTAGGAAGGAGAACAGGAGGAATAGAAAGAAGAGGGAGATGAATACACAGACAATATAAGGAATGAAAAAGTTCAGAGGGAGGCTGTGCAAGAAATGGCAACACTCCTTCTTACAAATACACATGCACACGCATGTAGAGGCTGGCATGTCATTGAACACTTCACAGAAACTCATTGTTTGAGGTTCAAATTCTCCTGAGCATTAAATTAAATACTAACTCATCAATTGTTTTGGAATCTACAGGTGATGAAGTACATTTTCTTAGGGATGCCCATAGATTTATTTCTACTTTCCCAACAATTGAAAATCTCCTAGCAATCTCATTTATAGATTCCTCTTTTTAGAATGGAGTTGCAACAGCTCTCAAAAACCTTGGTTTTTTTCCTACATTCACAATATGTCATCCCCCCCCCCTCCTTACATCAGATCTCATGACTGCAGTGGTTGAATTGCATCAACTGGCCAGAAGCTTTATGGCAGAAGCATCTGAGTATTTACAATCTTCATTGTAAGCAACAATCTTCATAGTTATTTCATACAGGATGGGTCTAAGTGCCCAGTGGATCTTACTTTTTGTGCATGTGTACCTTTGAGTCCTTTCTTAAATATTTTTTGTAGCTGAGCTCTGATACTTTACTAGCAGTAATCTGTGGTGTGTGGTGCAGAAATACGGGAGTATTCGCAGTATTAGCTGTTGTGGGAAGGGTTACACTTTTTTCTTCCCATTGCCTATTGTGTTTTGCAAATTGGTTCTGGTTTTACTTCCTGAGTTCATGTTATCTCACTACGCTCTAGTGTAATTGTTTATGGCCCTCATATCACTTCCAATCACTTTTCAACTTTTAGACAGGATAGGGATATCTAACTTATCACATCAATGAATGGCCATTCTCAATGTTCCTTAGGCAATAGGGACTCCTTTTATGTAGTTCAGTTTTCATGTCTAGGATAGATATGATCCAATAAATGTTAGCATCAGGGTCCTAAGATTAGTGATTGTGAAGTTTGGTTCAGCTTTTCTATTTGTAGAATATTGTGTAGCTTTGGTAACTTTAATAAATTGACTAGTTTGCAGGGTTATTGTGAAAAATATCCAAGCACAGAAAGCATTTCAAATATAAATTGCCTTTAGAACCAGGTTTTCTCGTGCTACCACCTTTATTTCCACATAATGCTTCTTAGTAAGAAAGAGAACTAGAGGAGGTGTCCAGCCTTAGTCTTTCATGTGACATCTGCAATATGGAGTAAGGACCAATTGGTTATGGAATAACTTGTCCATGTAGCATAGGAACAATCAAAACCTGTTTTGTCTCAAGCAAGCCATGATTTTTTGTGCACGTTAGGACCTCTAATGTCACAATTGCACTGCATATTATCACCTGCATCCCATCAGTCATGTGCTGACTCATATGTTGACCAAATATAAAAATGAATGACCAGTATGGAAGAAGCTCCTTGAGAAGATTGGTTGATGGGACTTACAGAAAAAATGTAGATTGAATCTTAAAACTTAAAATACGGTATGAAGAAAGAGTTGAACGGATTGTTAATCATTTGCTATTATTGTTTGAAGAACATTAGATTAACCCCCAGTCTTGGGACCTAAGCCAGGTTTTAAGAGCTTACTGGAACCCTAGGAGGAGGCAAAGTTCCTATCTCTGGAGCTATGCTGTTCCAGAGAGTGAAAGCTACAACACAGAAGGCACACATCATCTGCCCCACAAGATGACAATGTTTAATAAATAGGAGCTGGAATGCACTCTCTGCAAGAATGTACAAAGTGGGCAGAAATGATTGAAGATAAGCAGTCCTTGGATATCCAGGCCCTAATGCCATACAGAGCTTTATAGGTAATAACCAGCACCTGGAATTGTAACAAGGCGGCAACCCACCAGCTAGGAGATCTTCCATGTCTGACTCATACATGGTACTCAATACAAAAGTGAGCAACCAGTACGAATAGGAACCATGGTGGTGCAGTGGTTAAAATGCAGTATTGCAGGCTCATTCAGCTCAAATCCAGTAGTTCAATCCTGACCAGCTCAAAGTTGACTTAGCCTTCCATCCTTCCAAGGTCAGTAAAATAAATATTGAGTCTCAAAACAAATACACTAGAGGTAGTCCTCAATTTACAATAGTTCATTAAGTGACTGTTCAAAGTTACAACTGCACTGAAAAAAGTGACTTAAGACTGTTTTTCACATTTACGACCATTGCAGCATTCCCATGGTCATGTGATCAAAATTCAGATGCTTGGCAACTGAGTCATACGTGTGACAGTTGCAGTGTCCCAGGGTCATGGGATCACCATTTGTGACCTCCTTACAAGCCACATTCACTTAACAACTGTGTTACTGACTTAACAACTGCAGTGATTCACTTAGCAACTGTGGCAAGAAAGATCGTAAAAAGGGGCAAAATTCACTTAAATGTTTCATTTAGCAACATAAATCTTGGGCTCAATTGTGGTCATAAGTTGAGGGCTACCTGTGAAGGAAAGAGGGAAGGGAAGGGAGGATTTCCATGATAACAAAGTCTTGTTTTATTGGACAGTTTGTTTCCAGGTGTTTCTGCATTGCCTTCCTCAGCATTTCAAATGAACTGTGAGGACTTAAGTTTCTGATCCAGTCTACTCTTTGCTGAACTCAGCATCTCTACTCCCAGGTGCACAGACTGTTATCAGTCAGAAAACACACAAATCAACCTTCTCCTTCAGCACAGGGAACTTCAAAGTTCCATGCACCAGTCCTAGGACCCTGTGAGAATTCTCTCCTGCGCTTCTTAGAAAAGCTGGCAGCAGAACTGAGTCCCTGGCAGTAAGGTGTCTCAAGGGGATGGAAGGTGGGATGAGTTCCATTCAGTATTAAACTGATAAGGAAACACTCACTACTTTACAAGAGAAACTCATTCATTTTATTATCCACATGAGTCAAAAAAATTCATGTATCTTTCTTTTTCAGGAGACACAGCACCATAGCCTTTGAGAACCTTCATTCATTCATTCATTCATTCATTCATTCATTCCTTGAATTTATATAGCACCATAGCCTTTGAGAATATTTATTTATTTATTTATTCATTCATTCATTCATTGAATTTATATTGCCGCCTATTCACTCATTGTCACTCAAGGCGACTTACAGAATATAAAACCACATTTAAAACAATAAAAACTAACAAAAATAATCTATTTGATTCTTTTTGTTAATTAATATAGTACAATATAACAAAATCACCTCCACCTCCCACCCACTCCTGCCCCGGTGACAGCAGATCATACTAGCCATTTAATGGGCTCCATCCCGCTCTGGGTTACAGGATGGGTTGGGACAATGGGGAAAAATAAATGGCTTTGGGATACACTATGAAAGAACCCCCACAAAGAAACGGTAGAACTTTTTAGTAAAATCCTCTCTGTTTTTCACGAACCAAATGAAGGTTGGGCTTTTAACAAACCCGTTTTTTCCAGTATAAAAATAATTCTTCACTTAAATGTATGTTTTAGTAATGTTCTATCTAGTATGTTTTGGGAAGAGCTAATTACACATACATTTGACCTTGAGGCAAGTTTTAATATTCTTGGACATCCATATTCTTTGAAACTACAGGTAGTCCTCGAGGTATGACCGGTCATTTAATAGCCATTTGAAATTATGACAGACTCTCCTCCTCCTCCCCCACCAGAAAAAGCTACCTTTTCAAAGTTACAACAGCTGCACTGCCTCTACAATCATTCGCCATTACGATCAACCACAGGGATGCTACAGCACTTGGGCCTGTTCTCCATAAGCCCATCACCCATCGTATTTACCTTTTGAAACTCTTCAGATGCCATGTTGGGGAAAGGAAGGCAGGCCACATGTCCCTGGGCAAAGTGGCAGCGACCCGGAAGCAACTGCCATTTTGCTCTGGTGGCTGCAAGATAAACTGCTCCGTTTGCTGCCTTGATAAAGTTTGCACAGCACTGCAGAAAATTTCTGCAGTTTTCAGAAGCTTCTACAGGGTTGTGGAGATCTCATTAAGGAAGCAAAATGGAGCGGTCTGTTTGCTACATAGCAGTGACCTAAATGTGACCGCCAAAGAACTGCACAAATCATCATAAACATGTAAAAGACATTTTGTGCGTGGGACAAAATGGCGTCCACTCAGGGAATCCTGCCATTCAACCATGCAAAGAAGCAATCAATTCCAATGGTCTGAAAGTTCTTGGAGCTCTTCAAATAATAAATGAGGAAGAGGTTGTTTGGCCTGGTGGGTAGGAATCAGGCCTAAGACCTGGGGGAGACATGGGGGGAGTGGAAAAAAGACTTGTGGCCACCCAAGAGGTGGGGAGCAGAGCACAGGCATCTCAGGAGGTGTGGAAGACCTTGGGAGCTAAGGACCTTCCCCAAACTTGAGTGACCCCATGCGCCACTTAACGACTGGCATGTTCATTTAACGATTCATTGAGAGCAGGGATGGGGTTATTAAATGAGACACACAACTATAATATGCAGGTTCCATTGTATCTCGAGGACTACCTGTATATCCCTATTGCCTGAAAATTGAAGGCTGGAAAGATTCTCCGCACTCTTTTTAATACTTAAAAGACTAGACATTAGAAATACATATATTTATGACTCCATTTACTCAAGGATGGACAACCCAATTTTTTATTATGTATTTATCCAAATTTGTTACATCTACCCAACTCAAATAGATTTTAGGCAGCATAGAAAACCAAAAACAAAATCCATAAAACAAATAAAACATAAACCACACAGACAGTCTGGACTAAAACAATCATAAAAGCAAAACTAATCAATTGGTATGAGTGGTTAGAGGAAAAAAGCAAAATCAACAGATGAGATGAACAACAGAAACAAAATAAAATAAAGATT
>JANHFT010001780.1:42017-54722 GCA_032467955.1 Pseudoxenodon macrops | reverse complement strand
TAAAGGGAGACTAGTATAGATCTATTTCAAGCTATTTAGCTCTCATCAGCTAGTCATACCCTTCTGGGATTTGAACCTGGGCTGCTTTACCTGTTAGGCAGTTGCTGTAACCTCTAAGCCACAGGCTCTCCTCCTTTATCATATCCTATGTATGTATGTATGTATGTATGTATGTATGTATGTATGTATGTATGTATGTATGTATGTATGTATGTATGTGAAGGCCTTTGGTTAACGATAATTTGTTCAGCAACTATTCGAAGTTCCAATGGTGCTGAATAAGATTTAAAGCCAGATCTCAAAGGCTCAGCATCCCCACAGTCAGATGATCAAATTCAGATGTTTCCAAACCAGCTTACAATTACGATCGCTGCAGCGTCCCAGTCATGTGATTGCACTTGCGACCTTCACTGCCAGCTTCCAACAAGCAAAGTCAATGGGGAAGCCAGCAGATCACCATTAGCTATCGTGTGACTGCGGGATGCTGTGACTGCGCAGGATTCACTTAACAATCACAACTGGAACTGCCATCTTAAGTCAGCAGAGACACATGACACCGTGCTTTAGGATCGTGCCACTTAAACCAGGTCCCAATAAACACTGTTCAATCGGAACTTCCTATATGTGTAATTATATAATTATGTGAGGGGAAACAGTATATAAACGTAGCGGAGAAATCAAAGAGGGAAACCAAGGAAAAAGAAGTAACTCACTTGGCACACATGTAGGCATTCTCCCCACTCAAGACATCAGCTTTTACAAATAATTCTAATGCCCGTACAATGTTGGCTGCTTGCTGTAATAGAAAGAGAGAAAAGGGAAATGCCAAAGAAGCTTCGGTTTGAGCACCTAGAAATTCAGACCTAGACCTTTGTCTCCCTGAGAGCCATCCCTAGTGCTTGGGCCCAAAGAATCATGTGTATTCATATCACAGACAAACAAACATATGCACACAGGCAGGCATACAAACTTATCCTCCATCAACCGCTCTCTTTGCCTACCCCCTCTTACTTATCAATGTTACAATTACTATTGTGTAATAATATAGTGCAGTATGCTTTTCGGGTATTCTAGATCTAAGTGAGGGGAATAAACCTGAAAAGCAAGCTGGGCAAAAGGAGTCTTCCAGAAGTGGGTGTGCCCTAGTACTACTTCCTCTGAGTAGTATTTTAGCGGCTTTTACTCCTTTTTATATAGGACAGCTGCACCTTTTCTGCAAAGGCTATGCGCTTTAACAAACGGTATGCTTGGAACAGCTTCCTGTAAACATTATCTACCCCATAGTTTAAAACAATTCAGAAGCTGGCCACCAATATTTCATTGTTATCACGACTGAAAACTAGGTGATAGCATTCTTTGAATTGGATTTGAAAGAAAGAAAATAAGAGAAATAGCATTCTTTGAATTGGATTTGAAAGAAAGAAAATAAGAGAAATAACAATGCTGGCATACCCTGATTTCCAAAGCCACATCCAGGTATGGATCATAAGTATCTGAAACACTCTTGCACACGGAGCACTTCACTGAAAAAAAAAAGCAGAACAGTTGCTTGCCTGTTCTTCCATGGTCACAGCTCCCTGACAATGTCATGTGCCATACTGAGACAGACGAGGCATGAGGCTTCCGTCTCTACATCTAGCAAAACCAGCACTGAAATCAGCTAAGCAACCAGATGCTTAATATCCCCTTCATAGCCTTGATAGAGGCCAAAAACTAGAAGAAAATGTCTACAGCAGGGGTGTCAAACTCAATGCCCGCAGGACCATCTTGGAAACAGTGAAGGACCGGCCCATGGTGCCTCTGCCAGCGAAAACGAAGCTCCGGAGGGTCACACGAGACTCTCCCGAACTCCATTTTCGCTGGCAAAGGGTTGCAGGAGGCCGTCGCAGCTGAAAACAGAGCTCAAGAGCCCATTTTTATTGGCAGAGCACTTGGGCCACCACAGGCGCCCCCGACACGAGTGACATCGAGCTAGCCACGCCCCCACTTGGGCCACCACAGGCGTCCCTGACACGAGTGACACCGAGCTGGCCACGCCCCCACTTGGGCCACCACAGGCGCCCCTGACACGAGTGACATCAAGCTGGCCACGCCCCCACGTAGTCAAACACAACCCTGATACAGCCCTCAATGAAATCGAGTTTGACACCCTTGGTCTACAGCATCTGGAAAATAACTACAAATCAACTGAACCTATAGAGGTATAAATGGGCACTGAAGGGAATTTTGGAGATGCCATATTATAACAGACTTAGCCAAAATTTAAAACTCCAGGAACATGGAAAGGAAACCTCCCAGCACACCCTCATCTGGGGCCTCGCTATGCTGTGCTCACCACGAGATCGGAGGTAGCCGCCAAAGATCTGGTGCACCAACGTAGTAGCCTGAGTCTGACGATCCAACCTGAAAAGACAAGCAACCAGGGACTAGATTTCAAAAATGTCTTCATTTAAAACTGGGGTCCCCAAACTCTTCTGCTCATTGATCCCTTCATGAGGTTTCAGATAGTTCATTCACCCCCAATGTTTATTATATGAACATGTAATAAATATGTTAAACCATAAATAATAACAATAATCAATAATTCCATTGATCCTTGGAGGTCAATATTGATCACTGGGGAACTCTGATTTAAACTGGGTGGCCTAAACAAGAATAAGGAATGTTGCTACACTACATTTTCCAGGAATTGTAACTAGCATGGCCTATAATGAGTCATGATGGGGGATGTAGCTCAAAAATATCTGATAAAAATGCAATTCTTCACTTCTGAGTTAAAACACAGGCAATCAAAATCACCAGGCATGAATTTCCTCCTCTCAAGAGCAAAGACTACCTGCAACTCTGGGTTAAACCAATGGGTTTTGGTTTTCTATGAGCTCGATTGTTCTCTTCAAATGTTTTTGTTAACCGTGCACTGATGATGTTATCTAGCTTGGTAACAAAACATCTTTAGGAAAATAACCAAGCTCAGAGAACACCAAGAACCTAACATACCGTGGTGGCGCAGTGGTTAGGGTGCTGCTGGCTACTTCTGCTGACTGCCTACAACTTGGCAGTTCAAATCTCACCAGGGTTGACTCAGCCTTCCATCCTTCCGAGGTGGGAAAAATGAGGACCCAGATTGTTGGAGGCAATATATACTGACTCTGTAAATCGCTTAGAGAGAGCTGTAAAGCAGTATATAAATCTAAGTGCTATTGCTATTTCTTCCTTTGATAGGAATTTTTGCTATCCTTAAAGCAAGGATTACTTGCTTTAATATTTACTTCCATAGCAAAGAGAGCGAGACCTAGACACTGTTGCTCATGTAGTATTCATTTTTCCCATTTCCCATATGTGGGAAAGGTTAATGCTTCAGTAAGCAAATTTAATGAGAGGACACAATTACAATATCAGTTCAACCCAGTGTTCTCTCCCAAGCACACAGCAAGTGAGCTAGTTGTTCATACTTAGTGTAACCGTTGAGGCAGGCCTTTTGCATGGCATCAATGGTGTAGCGCAAGAACTCATGAGCATCCTCCTGACTACCGAAACGGAAGTGTCGTGCAATCTCTGCCAAAAGAGATAAAAAAAGGAACTTCTTACAGAACACCTCAGATAACAGTGTCAGAAACAGATGTCATTACTAAACCCAGCACGGAAGCTTCAGACGTTGTTCCTCATAAACTGACCACCACCAAAACCAAACTCTACACCTAGCATATTTAAGAAAAATGTTGATGAGTAAAACAAAAAATAAAATATAGTAAAAAAAATGTTGATAAAAGAGCCAGCTTGGTCTAATGGCTAAAGCAATAGGCTAGAAAGTGGAAGGTTGTGAGTTCTAGTCCAGCTTTGGCCACGAAAGTCAGCTGGGTGACCTTGAGCCAGTCACTCTTTCAGTCCAGTTGTGAGGAAAATAAGAGGAGGAAAGCTTGTTCGATATTATCACTGCCTTGAGTTATTTGTAAAACTATAAATAAAATAATAAAATTAATAAAATAACATTTTAAAGTTTCACCCTTACAATCTTTGAGATGTGTTCAGTTATATCTTGAAAAATCCTGCAAAAGAGCATCTTTGGACCACAACTTTTACACTAATGGCTGACATGTCTTAATGCTTCACTTTGTAACCGTAAGTTCTAGAAATCTTGCTTTCTACATGAAAGTATTTAAATTATGGTCAACATCTCAAAAGGATCACTGGTCTCTTTCCCTGTATGAACTGGACAGGTAGATAGTATTCCAACCCCCTGCTTACTTTTGAGATCTCGGATGAAGGACACAGGTTTGATGGCATTGCCACTATTGGCAAAAGCCTGGATCATATGATTCTGCATTATGCACATCATGCAGAAGCCTCCCTGGTGACCTGGAAGAGAGAGAAAAAAAATCATAATTGGCTATTTTCATCAATAGCTACATTATACATCTTCCGTTGTATCACCCTTTTTTTTTTGCTAGAAGCAAAATAAAGATAGAACCTGCACTTGAAACCCTCACTTTATTGAAATAGCTATTGAGTTGTGATCCAACCTATTTGGACCATCAGTCTCTCTCTCTCCCTCTCTCTCTCTCTCTCTCTCTCCATCCATCCATCCATCCATCCATCCTCTTTTACTCCTTTATCTGCTGGCTAAAGGTCATAATAAACAATACAGATTGATAACATGGACAGTTTAACAACTTCCTATCCTGACAGCTTCTATGCCACATACCTGTAAATGTAAATGTAAATCTCAATGCAATGCTACCCGTTAAGCAGATCAGACAGGCAAACACTACACAAACAAGGGGGGGAAATCTAAAGTATGTGCATTAAGCAGCAGGTACCTTTTGAGCACAAAATTATCCTTGCTGCTACTGAAATAACTCATTTGACTTTTAAAACGAAACCACCAAAGCTGCCATCTGCCTATCTCTACCTAGTCATAGATGCACATCTTCAACTAAGAGTCAGTACCACTAGTAAGGAAAGGATGGCGTAGTGAGGAAAGCAACTCTTACGTAACCCTACAGCTGGCCCAAGACCTTCACAGCTGTTAGCATAGTCTGCCAGTCTCCCATCACAACGGATTTATGCAATGAGAGGCAGCTGCTGGCTGGAACGTGATACAGCTCCGCATACAGGCTAACCTTGGATTACTCACCCTTCCCCTATCCCCACAAGCCAAGAAAAACCCAGCTCTTAAGCTCACACAACACTGCAGGCCCATTAAAGATAGTCCTTGACTTACAGCAATTCGTTTAGTGACCGTTCAGTTACAAAGGCACTGAAAAAAATGACTTATAACCATTTTTCACATTTATGACCATTGCAGCATCCCCATGGCCATATGATTTACACTCAGATGCTTGACAACCAGTTCATACTTATGACGATTGCAGTTTCTGGGATCATGTGATCACCTTTTGTGACCTTTTAACATGTAAAGTCAAGGGCGGAAGCCAGGTTCACTTAACAACTGTGTTACTGTGTTAACAACTGCAGTGATTCACTCAACTGCAGTGATTCACTCAAATATGGCAAGAAAAATCGTAGGAGGCGGCAAACCTTACTTAACAAAATTCTCACTTAATAACATATATTGGGCTCAATTGTGGTTGTAAATTGAGGACTACCTGTATTACAATTGGGTTCAAAGTAATTGTTTGTCACAAGAAGCACTGCTTCTAGATTTCACTTACAAAAATCAAAGGCCCCAGTAATGGAACATATGCAAATCCTAAACAAAAAACCTCAAATGCAGCAGAATCTAAAATCGCAGCCTAACTTCATTATACAACATTTTCTTAAGAGAAAAATACTTAAGATACTTCCTAGTGTCTTAAACATACTGAGATTCTTCTCATGTAAGCCTGTTGAAGCATAGCCTCCTATATGATGTTGGAAAAATCCTAATGTTTTCCACAAAACACTATCAGAATACAGGAATCAGAAATGTGTAATTATAAATTGTAGAGCAATTCAAAAAATAAGCTCCGATCGAGGAGGAGAAAAAGATTTCCATATAAAATGGGCAGAATTATAGAATTTGAAATTATATTTTGGAATAAATACCATCATCATCTGAACAACACTTCTGAATGGTCAAATATTTTTACCTGCCTGATCTTGCTATGATCCTTGCTACAATCCTGTAAGATAAAAGGGCATAACTTCCTTCTATAATGCATGAAAGATTAACTCCAATTGGGGATCAGTTGGATAGCAGAAGCAAAACCAGACATAATTTTCTAGTTTTGGGGACAGTAACTCTGCCTGCATCGATGCTCTAAAAGTAATAATGGGGATGAGAAAGGAGTACCTTACCAGAAGCAGCCCTGAATCCATCCGATCCCTTCCAATTCCCTCAACACACACCAAAAGACATACAATGTTGTGCACATGTACCCTCTAAATGGCTCATTCCCTGACCATTCACCTTCTCTAGGCTGCTCTGCCAGCCACAACCATAACCGTATATTTTTAAGAACGCCATCCTTCATAGGCCTTGGAAAATGAAACAAGTTGTTCCTACAGCCTTTGCTCTAAGGTGAAAAGAGATATGAACAAGTGGGCGACTACAGCACTGCAAAGCACACACAAACTCAGCCACACACTTACAATTGCGGCTGTGCTCTTTGGAAAGCAAATAATTTGCTAGAGGTGGGGTGTACGTCAGACACTGTAGAGTTGAGTTGAGGAAGCAGGTGTTGCCCAGGTTGTGGAGACCAGCTCCAACACGGTACACCCGCTCCCATTTTAGAGAGAGTCGCTCCAGAGGGAAGAGGACCTTTTGGGGAGCTGGCACCCCATCACTTCCCGACACATGCTCGTTACCTGTCGGAAGAAAAAAAGGAGAAGTCAGCAACTCGAAAACAAATGAAGAACTCATTCTCCAAAAGACAAGTACAACAAACGAGGCAGGCACCTTGTTTTCGTATGGGTCCCTCTTCAGAGCTCTTGTGTCGACTGCAGTTTTCTGTCCTTGGGTTCAACAAAACGTACTTGCTCTTAAGGGTCTCCAACTGGTATGAGAAGTTTTTGGACGCTGGTTCAAACTCAATCTTTTGCAGCAAAATCTTCTTGGCAGAAGCTGCCAACAATTTACCCAGTTCAACATCATCAGCAGAGTCTTTTCGCCCAGGTTTTAGGGCTTCTTTTAATTTGTCTACTATCGGCATGGTGCATCACTTGGTAAAGGCAACAACCACCCAGCAAGGCAACTTCACTCTGCAAAGAAAGGTTATTCGACCTGACAATCAAATGCCTCCAGCTCAGCTGTAGTAAAATCCATCCTCAAATATGTTATTGAGACAATCCGATAGTCTTTCTTTTTGTGCTTCTACCTCTATTTTGCTCCCCGTGTCTCTCATCTTTCTATGCTGAATACGGGTTATAAGGACTGGGCAGGTATCTTTTTAAATTGCCATGAACTTTATGCTGCTTTAGAAATCATGATCAACATGAATTTGGTTTCCCCAACACAGCTTCTGTTAAAAAATCTATAACCAATTTATTTTTAGATTAATTATCTAATCTTTATAAATGATCAGTTAAATTCAAAGCACATCTGTAAATCAGATTTCCCAACTGTAAAATTTCAAATAGAAATGAATAGCAATAAATATATACTATCTATTAAGATACAGGAATAAAATTCCCATGACAAAACCTAGAAATACACTTATTTGAAAGGCAGGAGACGATAAAAACTTTTCACATTTCTGAAAAGCATAACATTTTACCTACATTGTTATGCCCTTTATTGTATCCTTTAGCATCTCATAGCTCCTGGATCCAAAATTCTCTACTCAGCAAAGAGATTTTTTTTCCAAAAACCCAAGAAAGGATTAGATTATATAATAGTTTTTGCTGCATATGAGGGCTCTAGATGTACTTTCATGTTGCTTTGCAACCAACTGGAAATTAACTTGTAAATGATGCATTTCTGTTTTCTGAAATGACTATGCTCTGGAACATGCAATTCACATTATAGCCTTTAATGAGGTGTGAAATTTGCTTAGTCTTTAGACAGATAAATTAGCAGCCATAGCAAGAAATATAAATAACATAAATAAATAAAAAGGCTCACACTATTATCTGACCATTTCCTAGATTGCCTTGAAGTTTGATTGGCAATAGTTTTTCTTCCCATTAAGAAACCCCAAGGGTCCCTACTAATAGAAGATTAAAATATGCTGCCAGGCTGACTAGATGAATCTTTCTTTTAAATATAACAGGCCTTGCTGAAGGAAAAAATTCAAAATAGTACTTTGTTTTTGAAAAAAGGGGGGTTGTATGATAAATCTCTTTCTTTGGGAACAAGGTATTTTTCCAGGGGGTATATATTTATGTATAAATGTAAGGTCGCTGTATACGCATGGCATGCTATCACACACGCATTGAAGCGTACTATTATCTGAACATGAGCACCTCCCTAAAATAAACAGCGTCAGGAAAGTTTCCTCAGTCTACCTTACTTCAAATTTGCCACCCACATTTTCCCCCCTCCATTCTCCCATTAGAACATAGAGGGATCACACTTATCTAACAAAACAGTCTCCCACACCTGGGATCTTCTCGATGTGCCGGATTACATCACATAATTTCCGGCTAGCGGGCAATTAAGTACAGCAGATCTGGAGGGCACCAGGTGTCATATGCAAAACAAATCTCACCCACTTGGCAAGTGGAAGCATCTAACGGGGCAGCCAAGGGCACACAAGATATGGATGCTAAGGAAACGGCATGGGAAGTGGGGAGAGGGCAGAGCTGCAGGCGCATTCTTGCACCTGAGAGCATGTCAGGAGAACTGAATCATCGGGGAGAAGAGAATGTCAGTGGAAGCAAACTTCTCCAGCGCAGCCTCAACAAAGCTGTTCTACCCGAGATGAAAGGGAGGAAGGAAGGAGGGAGGGAGGTTGCTCTGTGAGATAACAGGCCAAACGTTAACAAAAAGGCATTATTGCAAGGAATCAGCAGAAATGTCCCAGTTTCTAAGGGGGAAACGCTTCGTCTACCCTCGGATGTGTTCAAGAAGGGACTCAACTCTTCCCTCCTCTCGCCTTCTGCCCTTCCCCACCTCCCTTCCTTTGCAAAGAGCGCGGGCGCATTAGACCCACCAGCCCCGGTATGTGCCTAGAGAGTTTGGGGTGAGCCACGCGCAGCCCCCTCCGCCCCCAACCCAGACACGCTCTTCTCCCCAGCCCAGAAATCCTTCTCTGACGTTAACCCGGCGGCCCCCACAACGCAATCCCCAAGGCGCTTCAGAGCCTCCAGGCGTCCGTGCAAGGGCACCTACATGCGTCGCCTTTCCGGAGACGGTCCAAGGCAGGGCCTGGGCTAACAGCGGAGGAGGCTCCTCCTCGGCACGGCCCCGAATCACCGGGGTTATTCGAGCAGAAGTCGCCCGCCCTGGCGCCGGGAACTATCAGTCCAAGCAGCCACGAAGGCGAACAACAGGAATTAGCCGCGGTGCCGAAAAGGGGCCAGAAGGGAAGCGGAGGAAGAAGAGTCACGCAGCCAAGGCAAGTCGACACTCCCGAGCGATCGCTCTCCGCGAGCAGCCGACACCCGGCGGCCCAAGCCGTCTCCGTTGCACCGGCCCCCTCTCGCTCGCACCCGCGCTCCTCCTCCTCCTCCTCCTCCTCCGTTCTCATTCCGACCTTTTCCACTCACCATCCGGAGAGGTCCCTGCGCTCCTCACAGCGTGTGCGCATACACAACACGTGTCCAACGCAGCGCAAAGGAAAGGCGAGAGCGCAGCTGCTAGGCCTCGAAGCCAGGCCCAATCCTCCTCCTCCTCCTAACGGGGCGGGGAAAAGAAAGCTAACCCTGCCCGTCCTGCTCTGACGCAAAGCAACCGCGTCTGCCCCTTAGGCACGTTTCCGGGGAGGCAGTGCCGCCTGGCTGAGTCGTCTTTGGGCCAAGGAAACCCGCGAAGCCGCGGCTTTGCTGGTAGGGCGGCAGAGGCCGCTGTGTCCCTCAAACACCCCTCGCTTTGCTACTGTTCTGAATGAAAGTTGCCGCTCGACCGACTCTCTTGAGCTGGCCTGCAAAGAGCAAAGGACTGGACCCCTCTGCCGGGCTCCGTTTTCGCTGGCAGAGGGCTGTCAAAACAGACTAAAAACAAAAGGTGAAACGTTTCCTCATTTGTATTTGACCCTGCAAGAAGGGGCAGGAAAGGAGCAAGAAAAAGAGGAAAGAAAAAGAAGGGATGATGGGAAGAGAGCAAGAAAGGAAAAATAAGGAAAGGAGGAAAAGAAGGAAGAGGGAAGGAAGGAAGGAAGCTTATGAGAATAAAGGAGGGTTTTGGGGGTCTACAACAACTCGCCACGGCCCACTCGCCACAGGACAATTTGGCACGGCCAACTTGCTGCAGGACAAGAGTTACCTTAATATCGAAGAAATAGTGGAACACAGGTAGTCCTCGGCTTACGATGGCAATTGAGTCCATAATTTCTGTTGCTAAGTGCTCTTCTCTGCACTCATGGAGAAATATTTGTAAACAGAAAAGGCCAGTTTTAGGTAGCAGAGACTTGTAATAAATAAGTGAAACATTTTTTCCCCTACCTTCTTCCCCCATGATGTCATATTGAAGCTGTAGATTCATTGCAGAATTAAAAATCAAATATCCATGTTTTTGAAATAGTTGAGAGAAAAGACAAGTCAAGTATTTAATAAGTAGAGCTGATATATTTTGCTCCATGGCAAATAATTTTTTTATTGATTTACAGTCTCATGTGGACTCAGAAAAGCACAAGAAAGCAAAATGAAGAAAGAACTCATCTAGAAAATTGACAGTTTATTTTTGTAAAACCAGACAACAAACCAAATGATGCAGTTATTGTAGCAGAGGATGCTTTTGCATTTCACACTCTTAAGCATCATAATAATTTCAGATCAATGGATTGAACATCTGTCTTGTGACGATGTTTCCTGATTTCCAGAATGTTCAAGTACTTGAAAGACATATGCTATTGTTAGTTCTGCATTTGCATTACATTCTATTGATGCTACTCTAAAAATATTTGAATAAAACCACATTCTTTTCTCTGGGATATCTATACAGAAACATGGAATTATAAAGTTGGAAAGGGTCATTTATGATTCTGAGGATCACTCCTTGCTCCATGCTAGATTACTGATCTAACTCTGCTTTATTCTGCCTATGGACTTATTTTTAGTTTTTGCATGATAGGCATTTTATTTATGTTACTGCGATGGACATTTTATTCTTATTATATGATTTATTGTCATGGTACAATGGACATTTTATGAGTGTTGTAATTGTGGATTTGTTATATTTATAGGCCATTTAATTTAATAATGGCTGTTGTAATTTTGGAGCTTATTATGCGCTATTGAGTCTATATGGTTTGGTGGCATATACTGTAAATCCAATAAATACAGATTATATACTACAAAAGGCAAGTTATTTTCTCTATGCATAAACTTTTAATTTTCTCTATATTAGCATTCAAACAAGCCAAGTTGTGTCTGTAATTCTTTGGTTGGTAAATCCATTCCCAAAGGGACTCAGAAAAGCTGAGATTTATTATTGTGTTTTGGTGTCAAGGATAACAATTAGGACATGAACTATACCTCCCAACTGTGCCCTTGGAATAGATTCTAATTACATGTGGAAAAGAAAAGAAAATGGTTCAGAAAATTATAAGTACAATTTAGAGGCCCAAGGAACAATAGAGATTAAATACTTCTTTTATCTGTTAATATGTAATATCTCCATTGAGCAATAATATTCTACTTCTTTTATATTCCTTTTAGTTTATTTTTTTTAATTTATATCTAGTATTTCAATGTTTACCGGTAGTGTATGCTTTTTCTTGGTGATTTGTCCCATTTTCTATCCCCTATAACCATCCTTCTTTATTTTCAAATATTTCAAAAGCTTTTTGCATGGCCACATTTACTGCTAGTGCTATTTTATTATCCTTCATTGGACAACTTTGCAATGGAATTATTTCAATATGGTAGTCTTATCTATCTCAAGCTTTCACATTAGCTTTTTCTGCCTTTGGTATTCATGGAGAAGTGTGTGTGTGTGTGTGTGTGTGTGTGTGTGTATACACATACATACACATGAAAGAGAGACAGAATCAATCCAGAGGTGTGATTCAGCAGGTCCTGGCCAGTTCTGGAGAACCGGTAGCGGAAATTTTGAGTAGTTCGGAGAACTGATAAATACCACCTCTGACTGGTCCCGCCCCCATCTATTCTCTGCCTTCCGAGTCCCAGCTGATCGGGGGGGGGGGGGACTGGAGATTTTGCAGTAACCTTCCCCTGCCACTAAGCCATGCCATGCCATGCCACGACTACCAATCCACACCCACAGAATCAGTAGTAGAAAAAATTGAATCCTACCACTGAATCAATCATGATACTGTACACTCCATCTTGCATGGTTTGATATATATAGTAAAGATGGTAGGTACAATATCATAATTGATGCTTCCTACCACATTCACACATGACTCATTGTAGGTCTTTAAATACAATACCAAACCTAATATCTTGAAGATTTTCATATCCCACATATACCATGAATTCTATTTATTTATTTATTCATTCATTTATTTATTTATTTATTCATTCATTCATTCATTCATTCATTCATTTATTTATTTGTTTGTTTGTTTGTTTATTTATTTGTCAAGAATATATATGATTACAGACAAAGTATAAACATGATTGTGAATACATAAGATGTATAAG
>JANHFT010001780.1:19451-36384 GCA_032467955.1 Pseudoxenodon macrops | reverse complement strand
TTCCCGGGATGGTATTTAAGTTCCCTGGTATCTCTTTTTTATAATTTCACCACTTTTCCAATACTTATTTATTCTTCTTTTTTATTTTCAAATTTTCCACTATCTAAAATCCAAACTAAAAAAATAAATAAAAATAAAATAAAATAAAAAAAATATATATATATGGAAATGAAATGTTAAAATTAATGTTATGGAAAATAAAAATTGTTTAAAAAAAAACATTATAATGACTGTACATTGCAGGAAATTTTACTAAAAATAGTCCTATATCTTTAATGTTTTCATATTCATATATTAGCTGATAGCTGCTCTTTGCATGTTGACAGCACTGTTTTTGTGTAACAACTAATAAGTAGATTTTGTCTAGAGATACAAAGCAAATATTTTTCTGTTATCTTTATATTGTATTTTTATAGGCATGGCCAACATCTTGTATTGTTCCTTTGTGGCAGACGGAATATCTGCAGAGTAAGTGAACCATTAAGTGAGTTAATTTCCCCCTAAGTATGTGAATGACTCTGAGCAGACGGTAAATCTGTGTTTTAATTTTTTTACTTTAACACAGAAAGAGTTTCCTTTAAAATTTGAAGTTTCAAAAGCAACTACCAAATGGAAGGGACGTGCTCATTTGCCTTGGAATCTTTTTCCTCTCAACACTGACAGATTTAATGCATTTGCAATTCATGGATCAGATGTGAACAGAACATATGAAGCGCTCTATCCTATTCCCCAAAATGAAGTTCACCATAACCAGAAACCTGATTTGTAAGTATAGCTGTGATGCCATTTTTTATATTATGATTATTGAAAGGCGGGTATAGGGAAGAGAATTGCCCTACATCCTAAGAGTAAAGTTTGATAACTTTATTATATTTATATTCTACTTTTATACAAGATCTCAGATGGCATGCATAGTACACCTTCTATTTTCTCCACAAACTGAGGGTTGGTTTTAAAGATCAGATAGGATATAAAGTCATCCATTGAACTTCAGGCTGTCTGTCAAACTGTAACCCTCAAACTACTGTAGGTTTGAGAAGAAATTTACCAAGAAAATCTAGGTTAATTTTGAAATAGTTTCTATTTGTTTAGAATCTACCAATAGCCCATTTATTATTGAACATAATAATAAAATATCTGTTCCTTAAACCGCCAATAGCAAAATCTATTTAAACTCGATTCTCCTGTTTCATATAATTTACAGTGTAAATATTGTCTATCATATTTCAAATATATTTCAAAAATATTTGTGAAGCTTTATGTAATGCATAAAGGGGCTTGGAATTCAGTAATATGCTGTATTCCATGCACATTGCTATCTCCTTGAATGCCTATTGGTGGTTGTCTAATTTTTACCCCATCTCCAAACCCCTAATTAGTATTATCATAGAAAGCTTCAGTTTTTCATGAAAATAAATTTGTAGGCTAGCAATTTTTTCACAGCTTGGAAACCTCTACACAATAAGCATTCAGGTATGTGCTGAATGGGGCATTATTTTGCATAGAGACTATCTTCGGAGTGAACTGCTGGTGCTGCTTGTGTATCCCATCCTTTGCACATATATTTAACTGATTGGCTTACCTTAATTTGGCATAGTGGTCTGTCTGAAAGTTTTACATATTTACACAGAATCCTGTATGTTTCCTAGTAAAAATCGAAAGATATAAAACAGTGTTCTTCAACCTTACCAATGTGTAGATTTCAAAACTCAGAATTTGCGAGTCAGCCTCTTAATGTTGCTATGGCCGAAAAACACTGGTATAAAATGTGATCTTTAAAGCAGTTTGATAATATTTATATAGAAACAGCTGACAAAGATGTGAACTTAGTTTTCTTGAGTAAATGAGCTATCCTAGCATTCTAATGCAGTACAGAATTTTAATTATCATCATTGTTTGTAGCAATTCAATAGGAGGAGAAAGGATGAGCAAAGCTGTTAACTCTTTGCTTGCTTTTCTCTTGCAGCCATTGTCTGGAATATTTTAAAAAATTCAATTTCAAACGATTAATGGGAGAAGATTGGAAACAGATCGAATCAGACGTGTGGGAATCGTGTGAGATGAAAAATACAAGAATATCATAAAGATTTGGCTGAGCAAACTTTTCTGGGCAGGGATCTTTTTAAGACTGCAGGTGGGCTTTCTTTTGAAAAAAAGGGACATTTATCAAATTAGAATTGTTAGAAAAGAATTTGGAAAATACAACTGTTGCAAGATTATTGTATGGAAATACAATGAAAAACATTCAGAGGAAAATTGACTTATAAAATTAACTGAATGTACAGAAATGATGAAGCTGACCAGTTTGGCGAGAGAGAGAAAAGGAGAATCATCTTTTTGGAAAGATTGGAAAACTTATATGAACATTTTGCTGAAAGAAAAAAATTAAATCAATGATTTCAGAATTAAGGGACAAAGTGGATGATAAAAATATTAATATGATAATTACTTGATAGAAATGCAGGTGGATAATTGTATGTTCTCTTTTTTCAATTCCTAAAATTTTCTCTTTTCCTTACCATCTTGTTTCATTTGTTTTGCATACTTTTTACTTTTGCTATATTGAAATATATGTGTGTATGTGTGCATATGCATGCATGGACACTTAATACAGCTACTTTACTTCTTTTAAGCTTTTATAAAGATGACAAATTAAGCCACCATAGAAGACAGAGGTGAATAACTTTAGTCACCGGTACTACATAAAAATGAAGCAGGGGCATTAACCTCCAGTTCTAATGCAGATTAAGATAGATTATTGAACACAGTTGGATACAGTTCTTACAGTACTATAGTGGATTAAATGAAAGAGTCTTGCCATCAGGGAGAATTTACAGATATGGTTATATAATATGAACTCTCTATATCTTTGTAATAAATACCTGGAATTGTATAAAAGTTTTGCTTCCTTTCATCTCTGCATTTATTTCTTAAATAAAATCATAATGGTTTATAATATATTAATAGAATTTTTATTTATGATGTGGAAATAGATGCCAATTGAATTTAGTAGATTTAGTCACAATGCCTGCCTGCCAAAGCTTATATGAAAGTGGCCAAGCTTATTTTTCTTTCTTTCTACAAATTATAGGCCACTTAGCTCCCAATAACACTATTATAATCTTACAAAAAAAAAGAAGACAACACATAAAAGAGACCATGAGTAGCCTGAAGGCAAACATGAACCATAACAAATCCTTCCCTACGTGCCTAACCTTCAGCCTGCCTCAAGGCCAGGGAAAATAACTACCGGTTGGTCTTTAATAGTTTCCTCAATGTCATCAGGATGAGAACTATCTGGATCTCATGACAGAATATCTTTCCAAAGAAGGCAGACTTCCTGGATTATGCAATAGACACTTCTTGGTTGGTGGGACCTAGTCTATTCAATCTCATTAGATAGGTGTCTTCCCTCAAATAATTGTGTTTTAATCAGAATGGGATATATTTAATTTTGGCTTAATGTTGTCCTGTTTCTGCTTAGTCTGTTATATAAATCCAAGTTTAGTTAAATTATGACAGTGCAGTGTGAATTATCAACTTAAAACAAGGAGGTTGGACAACTGAAATTGCTATTGGTTTTCTTGACTAACATCATTTTTAAAGCTACTGTATAAAGTAAGAGTATAGAGCCTAAGGGCCTGCACGTATTGTGGGATTTCAGCTCCCAATAACATCATTTACTGTCAGATAGCTAGGCCTGTATTTTAGTCCATATCTATGCATTTCAAACGTATACATGCTTGCTCTGGTTTGTATACAGCAGGCACGTCCCCCAGCTGCTTTCTCCTTGTTTTGTTGTTTTAAAGTGCAGGAATTGTTAAGGTTAGGAAAAGTAAAGGAACATTATTTTAGTTCAAGTTAAAGGAACCACAGTAGAAAAAGTTGGGGAGGGGAGTTGAATAAGGAAAGCAAATGAGGCTGTTGCTTCAGGAAACTCTTAACAAATGAGCAGGACTGTGGAGTCGGAGTCGGAGGACATTTTGGGTATCTGGAGTCAGAGTCGGAAGTACAATAACTGAGGAGTCAGAGTCGGAACATTTATCTACCGACTCCACAGCCCTGGATGTGGAGTCAGAGTCAAGGAGTCGGAGTCGGAAGTACAAAAACTGAGGAGTCGGAGTCGGAACATTTACCTACCGACTCCACAGCCCTGCAGGGAACTAGGAGATGTGCTTTCTCTGCTGTTGCCTCTGCCCTCAGGAAAATTCTCCCTTGAGAGATCAGGAAGATCTCGATCTTGTGGGCCTTTTTAAAGAACCCTAACGACTTCCTTGTGTGCCTAGGCCTGGGGTTCTGAGTGAGTTAAGGCCTCAGTTTTTTGACTGTATTAACATCCACGGCAATAGTTCTACTCAACGACCATATATGTTTATTTTGTATTGTTTTAATTGGTTTTGTTTTAAATCTGATAATGAATGTAAGCCACCCCAGAATCACTTGTTGAGATGGGCAGTTATATAAATCAAGTAAATAAGGAAATAAATTTGGATTCACCTTGCATTCACAGCCCATCTGGTACCGCTGGTTGAGACTCTTCTTTTGGGTGGCACTGAGGGAATCCCAAGGAACGATGAAGTCACAAAGGGTGATGTGCATCCTGCCATTACCCTCCGATTTCCCTGAGAGAACAAAGCAATTATGAATAGCAGCCTGCAAGCCAGAGGGCATTTTCCTGATTATTTCCAGAGTTAACTTATGCAGTGGTCACCTCTTAATTTGATTGGGAAACCTATATTGTAAATGAGAGCTAAAACAAATGTTGATTTGTAAGTAATTGCACTCTTCTGACACAGCTTCCAATCAATTGGAGTGAGGGTGGCAGCTGGTGGGCACCACTGGAAATTTCTAGATCACACTTTAGATTCATAAAATGGCTGCCCTTGTGGGGAAACTGAACATTCATAAAATGGCTGCCAGTATCCCCCAAAGCAAACTGGCAAATCAACCAATCCCTGCTATTCCAGTCTTGCCTCCCCAGCTAACTGCAGCCCTTAACAATCAGCCACTTTTTCTTATAAGTCCTATTAAAAGATATAGGGCCAACATATATTTGTGGAAATAAAGATGAAGTTGAAAACTCAGGCTGTGATGTGTAATATGCTCATTTCACATTCATTTTTTGAAAAATAGAATATAAATAATAGGTATTTCATGTTAGGCTACACATGAAACACTGTTCTCCATTTCCATCTCATTTTAAGGAGATTGAAAAACTGGAATATGCCCAAAGAAGAATAAGTAGGATGATAAGGGAACTAAAAGGCAAATCTCATTAAGAACAGTTCAAAGAAGTAAATTTGTTTAGCCTGTAAACACAAGCATATGTGGCAAACTGAGATTATGGTAAAATGATGATCCATGTAGAGTGAAATTTCAGCATAAATTTCAGTTACATTGTGGTGTCCCAACAAGCACATATGCCACAGATTTTGTATCATGATATGTGGCTGTGTGTTGCATCACTCCCCACCCTTTGCTGCCCTCACCAATGATTATGCCTGAAAAAGAGAAAATGATGGGCAATTGATAGCAAACATTACAGGTCTGATAAGGAAGACGAAACAGAATTATTCTATTCTTCTAGAAATAATGGGTGGCAACTGCTAAGGAAGCAGATTTCAGCTAATCATTTGAAGGCATTTTGCAACTTGAAGAGCTGTAGGGATTTAAGTTGAAGCTGGGCAACTCCCAATTGTGGATGTATAAGATCCTGGCCTATGAATCTTGTAGAAGCCTGGCACCCTAACAAATTAGCCATCAATGGATAGATAGACATAAACAATATCTACAGATTATGCAACAGAAACCATCAACAAGCCAAAAAGGGAACAAAAAAACCAAAACACCTCCCCAGAAAGTTTAAAGAAATTCTAAGACTACCCCCACTAACACTGACAGGGCAAGACACTAAAATATTGAGAGCAAATCCCACTCCTTACTAGCACTGATGATGTCATCCAGAGTTTGGGTAATGAAACATCTGCAAGAAAAAAACCCAAGCTCAGAAAACACCAAGGACCCCTCACTATGAATCTTGAATTGAGCAGGAAGCTGGAGTCAAACTAAGGTTCCTGTTTATTACTTTCTTTTCTAAGAAACAGCCAGTCAAACACCACTGCAAAGTCCTAGTAGGGTAGCAAGTTGCCAAAGGTACATGATCACCAAATTACAAGTTGCATTTCTTGCTGAAAAGCTAATTGTCAGAAATATTTTGGGTATTTAGGTGTATGGTGTTGGTAAAAAGTAGATTTGGAATTTTGTTTTTGTCTTTCATACCTCCATTTCATTGGCTTTCTGTTTTTTACCCATTTTTTAGGCTTTGAAAATTTATTATGCTATACCTGCAATGAGATATTCCTTCTTGCCACCAACATCCAGTGTCACTCCACACACTGCTGAGGAGGGAGCTGTGAAGATGAATTCAATGTCCTGTTCTGGCCCTTTAAACATCTGAAAGGGAAAGAAGCAAGGCCAAGAGTAGAGGTTAGCAACCTACCAGTTAATATTTTAAAAAAATGGAACACTTTATAGAGATTTTACATGCACAAATCTTTCCTCATGCTAATCATCATGTCAGACATGTTTCTGATACAGCCTTTTCAAACTGGTACCCTCCAGATGTGCTGTTCTCATTCCAGAAATCCTGGCTAGAAACTGTAAGAGCGTTAATCTGGCACATTTGGAGAATGTGGGGAAGACAATTCTAGTGTTTCCAATGTTATTCCAAGTTCTTTCCCAAACACAGTCAAGAGAGTGATCAATGTTTTCACAATTGTCTTTAATCCTTTGACGAGCATGTATGTTTTTCCTATCTATTTTCCCTCTTGGAGAAATCAATCCATATGCCAATAAAATGTTGCCACCTATTTATTTTTTAAAGGCCACCCATTAATTATTATTACAACAAGGGGATTCACAGATTGTGTCAAGCCATACATTGTGATTTAGAAACTAAAGTTGTGGTTAATGTGATATATGAATTCTATCATTCAACATGCGATCTTATATCCAATTGATTTCCATTTGACAAATGCTAACTTTATGTTTAGGGATATTTTAAAAATTCATAAAGCAATAAATAAATCTGGCAAATGGGATGTTGCACTGAGACCTATGATCAAGTTATTTTAGTGTAGAGGTCTGAGGTATGGAAAAAGAGCATTTGTTTCCAATAGCTTCTCCAGCAGAGGGAGAAGCTTTTGCAGATGACATGCAGGGAAATCAAAGTAACATTAATGTTTCAAAGACATTCCAGAAACAGGAAACCAAAACTGCTCTTAAAGGCTGCTTCTTCCATACTAGTTTCAGTGTGTCTCTAGGATACAGAATGATGGCTCTTCTTTCAATAAATCAGTGTAGGAATAGAATGCCAATTGGATCTAACTCTAACATATGTCAAATCCTCGATTCATTTGCTTTTGAGGGGTTTTTCAATCTTTTTACACTATCAGCTAAGACTAAAAGGCTTTTTTCTTTCCCTTTCCCTTCCTCTTTCTTATTCTTTTGTTAGCCTAAGTATTCCTTGACTGGTAAACTGATAATATTTTAATAGTTCTAAACAAGGCAGCTGGAAATTCTGAAATGAAAACAAAACATAGAAAACGCGTAGCACTAAATAACACTAACGTAACAGGTTTATAGGTTCTCTGCAGTTTCACTCTGAATTGCTGTTGCTCTTCTTTGTAGTGTATGTATAAGGCAAAGTTACACAGGCAGGTTCAGAAAGTAAGGACTGTCTCCGAAAACAAACAGGCTGCCTATTGCTAAAAACGGCAGACGGTGTTCTCCCTTCTTCCTTGAGCCGATGAAGTGCTGAATCCATGCAATGCTTTCAGGGACCACTGAAGCTATGCATTTTTAATATATAAGCCTGTTTTCAGCCATTTTCAGCAGTTCCTGAAAGCATTTTGCAGCTTCAGCAGTTCATCAGCTCAAGGAAGGACAATGTCACCCCATCTTTTTCTTTTTTTAGTAACAGGCTGTCCGTTTCTTAACTTCCGACTTCCATACAAGTTTGAGTTGAAGACGGCGTTAGGAACAGAAGTCCTTCTTAACCTGGGGACTGTCTACATACACATAGCCAAAGCTAAGGTTCTCATGTTTCTTACCTTTATCTGTTTGATCTCATATTGGATGCGTTTGATGGGGTTTCCATAGATGTCATTCCCAGAGTCCACCTCTTTTTCAGAGACAGCCTTTGCTCTGATCACTGAAATACAAAGAGACAAAAGGAGTTGGAAAGATGCAGTGCCAGTGATTTGAATCCAACCATTCCAAAGCAGAGTACAAATAACGTAACTATGAGTCTCACTCTTCTTCCTTCCCCTTATAGTACTCGGCAGCTATTCTCACAAGCAAAACCTGGGGTTATTAATCCCGGGGAGAGTTTCTGTTGCATGCTGCTGACAAAAAAAGCCTTTTGCCCTTTTCTGCTCTTTCCTTTCTGCAGTTCTTTGATTATAGACTCCTTCAAGCTTGCAACAATATTTGAAATGCCACCTTGTTCTATTTATTTCAGAGATAAGGATAATGTCTGCATTATCTGCAAGCAGCCTCCAGGAACAAAGAAGATTACTTTAACTAAAATGTGCTGCTGTAAGAATACTGATACGAGAAACAGAGGTTAATAGCTTTTCTTGTCAAATGGATTTGCTATTAAAACTCAGGTCTCTTCATCCATAATGAAGCCAAACACATTGAGACTCGACTCGGTTGAAAATATTTTGCATTCAAGACTCTTTGTACATAAAATCTTCAGGCTATTGTGAGGTTTGGGGTGGGAAGAAGGAGAGAGTTTGATTTCAGTAAAGGGAAGAGGTGAAAAGCAGGAAAGAAGATACCTTTTATTCAAAGACTATCAGGATAATCCCACTAGGCTGAGACCAAGCAAGACTGCACTCACTTCCACACTAGATCTGGTTTATCATGTCTTATTTTCTTAACCAAGCTTTGTTAAAAACCACAATTTGCTTTGTTTGCACAAGAAACTAAGCCATTAACAATCTCAGTTGTGCCTAACAGACATGGACTGAAATCAGCTTGGAATCTCCTGGTGATAAGGTATTTCAGAGTACAGGTGTAGTCCTTGACTTACAACCACAAATTTCCATTGTTAAACAAACAATTAATGAATCATGTCTCATTTTACAACCTTTTTGCCATGGTTGTTAAGCAAATCACTATAGTTGTTAAATGAATCATGCGGTCATTAAGCAAAACTGGCTTGCCCCATTGACTTTGCTTGTCAGAAGCTCCTTAGGAAGATTGCAAATGAGAACCCTGGGATGCTGCAACTATCATAGATATGTACCAAGCACCCAAAATGTGATCACATGAATGTGGAGATGCTGCAATGGTGGTAAGTATGAGAATAGAGGCAATAAGTCATTTTTTTCAGTGCCTTTGTAACTTTGCATGGTCATTAAACAGATGGTTGTTATGTCAAGGACTACCTGTAATTCCTGTTTTTAAACTGCCTAACGGTTCTAACAACTAAGCCAGCTTATTTGTTTGTTCAATCTAAAGTATTCATTGAGAAAGTTAGTTTTGTGTGAAAGGATTGTGATCTCAGTTCAGCTGAGCTGCTGGAAACCAATTGTTAAGCTCAGAATTCACTCAAAGGCATCTTTTATTTATTTTAAGCTAAATTTTGCATCCGGATACAGTGGGACCCTGGAACTAAACAAGATAAAACATTGATGAGAATTACCTCTGCTGAAATCGGTCTCAGCCCACCTATGGTTCATAATAGAAACTTTTTTCTTTGCTTTGAGTTCCAATTATATTACTTGATTTATAAGCTCAACCACTCAAGATCATAAAATAGCAAAACAATGACGAAACCAAATCTTGCTGTGCATCTTTGTAAGAGCAGTGATTGGCGGTATTCCCTGGCTGAAATCTGAGTGCCACCAACTGTGGGCAAAGCTGTCACCAACTGCCATACAGAACACATTTCAGACGACCCCTGCAAGGTAGTGCAGCTAATCATTTTCCCCTTAACTTTGTTTCCCCAAAGACTGTTAACCTATTATCCTAACAATGGTTAAATTGCAATAGTTTCTCTGTATTAACTACAAAGTTGTGGTTGCCAAGATTTGCACAGCTCAGATGTGTAAGGATTCTTAGGCCTGGAGTTGAAAATAAGAGTTAGGCCTGAGTGAATGTGTTGAAGTTGTGAAATGTTGTCAGGTACACAGTGGCCTAGAGGTTAAGATTCTGCACTTGTACACCAGAAGGTTGGCAGTTCGAGATCCAAGTATCTTGTGACGGGATGAGCTCCCGTTCTTGGCCCAGCTCCTGCCAACCTAGCAGTTTGAAAACATGCATATGAAAGTAGATAAATAGATATCACTTCAGTAGGAGGGTTTCTATTCAGCATGTAGTCATGCTGGCACATGACCACAGAAACTTTGGACAAGGCTGGTTCCCTCAGCTAAGAAACAGAGATAAGAGCACCACCCCGTAGATTCAGACACAACTGGACAGGGAAAATCTTTAGCTTTTTTTTTTTTTTTAAACATACACATAATTGTTTCAAAGTTACTGATAATTTATCTATTGGCCACTAGGTGGCATGAAATAACTATGGTAGTTTTTTCTGTATGTCCTCAGTGCAGAGATGCTGGATCAGTGTGAGCTTTTACGCTGTATTCCGCCCTAGGCCATATCCATACCAGGAAACATCCTATGATGGAATTTATGATTAATTAATGATTAAAAAAGAACGTTCCATGTGTAGAGTAACTGAAAAGCCAGGGCCATTGGGAAGGGAATTCCCAGTTGCTCAGGCCACATAAGTTAAAGAGGCGAACCTTTTCAATTACATACATTAAATTAGGGAATGGCTCATCAATTTCAGGGCTTCAGCACCCTCTAAATCAGGAGTGTCAAACTCATGTCATCACGGCGGCATCACGTGATGTATTGGGATTTCTCCCCCCCACCCCCACATTGCTAAACTGGGCGCGGGGGCGTGGCCAGCGTGTGACACATCCAGCCCGTGGCCCGGGAGTTTGACAGCCCTGCTCTAAATTGTTTTTTCTCAAACTTGGCAACTTTAAGATGTATGGACTTCAACTCCCAGAAGTAACTGGACTTCAACTCTACACCTGTCATGAATTCTGAGAGTTGAAGTATGAGATTGCCAAGTTGGAGAAATATTGCTCTAGATCAACTAAACGATCACCAGCTTTAAAAGGGATGGGGAGGGAGCAGCTGCCCTTCAAGGCTCCCTTGCAGCCAAAATGGTACTGCAGAACATACAAGTCCAGTGACCCTGATGGAAAAGGATGGTTCACAGCAGGTCCAGTGGGCCAACTGTAGCCCAGTAGATCACTGGCCCCAATCATAATCACATTATCTCAAGCCTCCTTCTCCATGGGGCATGGATTCTCCATACAGATGCGGATCAATTTTGGCTTGTCTCAACAGCAGAATGCCTGAAAGAGAAACATATCCTCAGCAAATGGTAAGTAGGGCATCTTTGAACCACAGTAATGAGGTTATGTGGATCAGTCTTTCTACACATTAACCGCCAGCAGACTTAACCACTAACCACAGGCTGAAGACCATATAAGTAGAAGCTAATCAGGTATACCACACCTAATCCATAAAAAGCATGACAATTCATCCACTGAAACTGCCAAAGCAATCCAATCACTGGGCGTAGGATGTGTCAATATAGAAATGCTGTATATTGCGTAATACTTAGAATTGTTTGAGGGAAAAAAGCTCTTTCCCTTATTTCTCTGCTGTAAATGAAGGTTAACAGTTGAGACTTCTTCTTTAATGTCTCTGTCCAGACTTTTTATTTGGGGGGGGGGAGGAGGAGCATGGAGGCTTAATTTAACCAAAGCCATCCTCTTTTGTCTTTTCTATAATTTTCTCTTGCAATTATAAGGGAGACAGGTTTTAAAATACACTCCTAGGTGTCAGAAGCTGAACTGTAGGTAACTGTAGTAGCGTTTTGTAGAAAATTATAATATTGTAATTTTTCAGTTTCATCAGCAGGAGCTCACAAAATCCTCTAGTGACAAATTCCACTGTTCAACGTGCTAAGCCTGGAGTTTTCCGTACACACGTTGTCAACCAGTTTAATTAGGCCTACATTCCATAAGAGCAGCTATGTGAGCTTGTTGCAGGCAGCAAAAAACAATGGCGACTCTTTGCATCATAAACACCGTATCAGCTTTCATGAAGTCAGAGTCTGCTTTGTCAAAGATGCTGCCACAATATTTTGGTTAGTCTTCAATATACCACAGAACTTTGCTATTTTTACTGGATATAGGAGGCTTGTGTGTCTGTGTGTGTGTTAAGCTTGACAAATTTTCCATGTGCTGTTAAAAACAGTACAAAACTGACTCAGCATTCCCGCTTAGAAATAAAATTTCCATATATAGCTGTTCTATTGAAAACTAAATCTTTGGTCCAGCTAGGGTAGTAATGATTCAACGTGCACATCCCACCAAGCCAAAAGGTGGTTTGGTTTTGGCTTAGTGTTGTGTAAATCTAGCCTTCTGATTTGTCAACTAGTTATGATGATTTAATACAATATGTGAGCCCCAGCAAATTATTGTTGAAATCCAACCATAGATTAACGTAAGATGTGAACCCAACCACTGTCTACTTTAACTGAAGTAATTCTCTAGAGCTTTAGGCAGGGATTATTTCCATCCCCCTCATTCATGACAGGAAATATAATGTAATGAATGCGGCTCACACAGAAGCAAAATATATACGTACCTATATCTGAGCAATAGTTCATTTTCACTGCTATTGCCCAGAAGATTCTAACATATTTCTAATAAGGCAATTTCCAATTTCCAAAATGTATCCTTCGTATTATGCTCTGGCTTACTTAATCTTACTACATCTTGGCATTGCTGGTTGCTCCTATGTGTTGCCAAGGATGTTTAGTATACCTGTCAACATTCAAAAATATCTGCTTTCCTCTCCCTTGCTGATACATTGGTGAGAAAGTGGTGTCCAAAGTGGAGAAAGGTGATATGTGTATAAAGGAACTCAGGAAATGAAGAGGTTGTGCAGAGGGCACATAACAGAAGACAAAGGGGTGCACAGAGGCTAGCTGATGAGCAGAGTAGGGATCATGTGAACACTCGTCAACAATCCCCAAACACACTTCTTTCCCTTCCCATCAAAAGCAGGCCATTAAAGTTGCCTCCAAGAGAATGCATGGATGACTAACAGATTTTACACACCTTGATATATGATTTAAGGAAGAAAAGATTACTTTAAAACCAGTATATTTAGTTCTTGGGTTACATCTTTGTGGTTCAGAAAATCTGCATGACATACTGTTCCATATCCCCATGATCCAGTTAGGTACATATAAAATGGAAAACAGATAACTGAGATGAGGAATATTTTGTTTGCTCACAGCTTTCAAAAACATTTTCTCAAGTATATGTACAAGGGCATGTTTCTTTTTTTTTTAACCAGAGTTTGCTTTAGTTTTAGTAAAATCCATGATGACTAGTTGGAATTTATTTGTGGTCCAAAATGCAACTTGTAGGCTTCCTGTTGGTCACTCAATGAATCACATCCAATGGATACTTTCCACATTAAAGGCACTTACAAATAAGCTAGTACTTACGGTACACGCATGCATTGTCCTATTGAAAATATTATTTTATTAAACTGCTGAATTTGGAATTAAATTATCCCTTATAGCAGGATCTGGAAAATCATTTTCAGGTTAATAGTTCTCAGGGATTCCTTCTGCATTTATTACTAGCTCTATGTTTCAAGCATTCTATAAGCAGGGAGGAAGGTAGCTTTGATAGAAACGTGCACAATCCATTACCAGAATAAGGGAGTAAAAGAAATCACAAGTCCACAAAAATAAAAATGCAAAAGGCTTAAACAGAGACATCTCCAATTTACAGGACTATATGAAGGGGGAGACGATATAGCACAATCAGACTTGCAAGATTCTGTAATTATAGCAATTCTCGATAAAAGTAGTTTTAGCCTTCTTTTGAAGTTGATTTCCTGGCCTGGTCAATCTGGTGGTATCACCTAAGAGAAACAAATATGCTCCCCAGTTTTAGGGCTCTAGAGCAGAACTACACATCTGGTAGAGCCATCATCAGAGTCTCTCCCCCCCACCTTCCTTTCTGTCTCTTGAAACTGCCTGTGGCCTGACTTGGATGCCTTTGGTCTGGCTGAGGCAACTGTGTGACAGCAGCTGAATTTTTAGGCCTAGCTAATAGCTATGGCTCCAGGCTTTTCCACTCACGTGCCGCTGAATCACTGTCAAAAAATGCAACCTCTTAGAAAGAAGATTTCTGTGCTGAACAGAGTAGCTTTGTAGAAGGGAATTTGCTGCTTTGGATTTTCTTAGCCAAGTTCTGAGGGAGGAGGCTGGGAGGAAGGAGGCAGAGAGAAACGGGAGAGGGGCAGAGAGAGGATTGAGGAGCATATACAGTACATTCAGAAAGTATCCAGACCCCCTTCACTTTTGTCAATTTTGTTATGCTGTAGCCCGATTTGTTGAAATTCATTTTTTTCTCATTAATCTACACTCAGTACCCCATAATGACAAAGTGAAAACAGGATTTTAAAAATGTCTGTAAATTTATTAAAAAGAAAAAAACTGAAATATCACATTGGCATAAGTATTCAGACCCTTCATTCAGTACTTTGCTGAAACACCTTTGGCAGCAATTACAAACTCGAGTCTTTTGGGGTATGACATGACCATCAGTGGACAGCCATTTTCAGGTCCCTCCAGAGATGTTCAATAGGGTTCAAATCAAGGCTCTGGCTGGGCCACTCTGGGACGTTCACAGAGTTGTCCCTAAGCCACTTCTGTGTCGTCTTGGCTGTGTGGTTAGGATCATTGTCATGTTGGAAGTGAAACTTCAGCTCTGAGGTCCTGAGCACAGTGGAAGAGGTTTTCATTGAGATATCCTCAAAGACTGCAGTTTGCTCCATTCAGCTTCCTCTCAACCCTGACCAGTCTCCCAGTCCCTGCTGCTGAAAAACACCCTCAAAGCACGATACTTCTACCACAATGCTTCATTTTTGGGGCGGTATTGGGCAGGTGATAAGCGGTGCCTGGTTTACTCCAGACATAACATATAGAAGTGAGGCCACTCTCCCAGATCAGTGGAAGGCTGCAGTGATGGTTGCCCTTCTGGAACTCTGTTCCATCTCCACACAGGACCTCTGGAGCTCAGTCAGTGTGACCATAGAGTTCTTGGTCACCTCTCTTACTAAGTCCCTTCTGCGAGTTTGATTGGAAGAGAAGCTCTTGGAAGAGTCCTGGTTGTGTAAAACACCTTCCATTTGAGGATTATGGAGGTCACTGTGCTCTTAGGAATCTTCAGTGCAGCAGAAATTTTATTGCAGCCTTACAATAATTGCCTTACAATAATCCTGTCTCCGGGCTCTGCAGGCAGTTCCTTTGACCTCATGCCTTTTGCTCTGCTACAATATGCACTGCCAGCTGTGAGGCCTCCTATAGAGAGATGTGTGCCTTTCCAAATCATGTCCAATCCATTTAATTTACCACAGATGGACTCCAATCAAGGTTTAGAAATATGTCAGTAACTATCAAGAGGAATGGGAGGCACCAGAGCTAAATTTCATGTGTTGTTGCAAAGGGTCTGAATACTTATGCCCTTCGTGATATTTCAGTTTTTTTCTTTTTAATAAATTTACAGACATTTCTAAAATTCTGTTTTCACTTCGTTGTTATGGGGTATTGAGTGTAGATTAATGAGGGGAAAAATGAATCAGACTGTAGCATAACAAAATTGACAAAAGTGAAGGGAGTCTGAATACTTTCTAAATACACTGTATACATTTTTGTTCCACCACAAGAAAAATAAGATTCTTGCTTTTAAAAGGAGTGGTGGTTAATGCCTGACTAAGAAGGCCTCTATTTTCCCTATGGCTCATTGTTTGCCAGCTAGATCGATTATCTAGCTGGCAAACAGTATACAGTATGTTTTGTTCCTAACAGGTGTAACAGTAGTTGCCATATTTCACTTGCAAGCAGCTGCAATAAAATCTTGCATATTTAGTTGGACTGACTCTTCACAACAAATCACCGCAGATTCCCACAGGGTATTACACCAATTCAGAGGCTCACAAAACTCAACCCTGCTTTTAGCACCTTGTAAAGATGGATCCCATCATTCTGCAGATCCCATTTCAGCCATCATAGCAATAAAATAAAATGGATTGCCCTTGTGCATGCTTTTGCTTGATTTCAAGTAGGTCTGTGTCTTGAATAAGAAAAAAATTAACTTGACCCATGGAGAATGGAATCATTTAGCCACTTTAATTTTTGTCACCATAGATACCCTGAGGGTAGGTGAGGTTACAGATCAAATTATGTGAATACAGCAGCCAGCAGGCTACCCAATCCCATCTTAACGAGCTCTTCATCACATGGCAGAAGTAATCCTTTATTTATCATCTATGCCCCACTTTGACTCAGCAATGAAGGGACTGGATCAAGGCACTGGAAGCATAAGGATAAATTTAGCATAACAATCCACATATTACGAGGTGGCATGTTTTCCCCCCTGATTTCTACCTTTACTAAATGACTACCTTTAAGAGCTATGAGAAATACCTTAACCTAGATAAATATAGCATTGCAACATACTGTATTGCTATATAAAATTATCTGAATAAACTGTGCTACCAATGAGAAGTAGGCAAATGAGTCAAAGCCAAGATTTCAACATTAGTATGTGTATAAATGGGAAAGGCCAGCAGGGCTTTTCAAAACAGTAATATATTGGTAAATATAAAGACAGAGAACCTACGAAAGACATATGAGGAACATGATCTCAGTTATCCCTCACCACTGTCAGACTATTTACTAAGACTGCATTACTGTTACTATTAGTCTTCTCATCATTCCTATCACCATCTCCTCCCACTTACGACT
>JANHFT010001779.1:41227-58840 GCA_032467955.1 Pseudoxenodon macrops | reverse complement strand
CTCTGCACTCTTTCTAGAGTCTCAACGTCTTTTTTACATCGTGGTGACCAAAACTGGATGCCGTATTCCAAGTGTGGGCTTGCCAAGGCATTATAAAGTATTAACACTTCACGTGATTTTGATTATATATATATATAATTGATTATATATGTAAAGTCACTTTCAGATAGATACTATGCAAATGGTGTCAGCTCTAAATCTGTCATGGGGTTCTCAACTGTTTCTGGAAGCACACTGTCATACTTTTATCAAGGGGACTCATGAAATCCCTTTGATTTAAGCACTCTTTTCATCAAATATCTTTGATGATAAGGATGTTGACTCTCACTCTCTATTTCTGTTTCTCTCTCAAGTGTGTTTCTGTCTCTATCTTTATCTATCATCACTCTCTCTCTCTCTTTCTCTCTCTGCCTCCCTCTCTTCCTTCCCCCCTCAAGCAAATGTCGCTGCAAGGAAGTTTACTGTCTCTTACTTAAAGAAAGAAGAAACATAAAAGAATCCCAGAAAACAGAATTTAAATGCACTTAAAATCATGCAGGTCGGTGGAGAGTTAGATCAGACAACCGACTTCCCAACTGTACTACAATGATACTTCATAGGAAATAACTCTTTATATTCAGTTCATCCAGAAAAAGATTTTTTTTTTTTTGAGTTGCATGATCCCTGCTTAAGGAAAAATCAATGTGCATTCAACGTATAAAAGCCATCTCACTGAAGATATCTGTGCTAAGCTTGTGAACGCACGGACAATGTTGGAAGGGACTCTTAACTAGGCTGTCACTTTCATCCTGTCATGCTGTCATACAACCTGAAAATCAGATGAGGCTCCCCACTGATTGGTAAAATATTGACTGAGTTGCTTGCTTGAGTAGCATAGCCAACCATGTTTTTTTCCCATCCCTCTACAGCCACAGGACTTCTCTTCTTTACTGTTCACTAGCAACCAGTGTTGCTCATAACTGTATTCCCTCGGATCTTATTTTTCATTATACTATCTGCATATCTATGTCGCTTGCCTGATGCCTTCTTTGCAAGGTAAAACAGCAAGAGCAAGAGCACCTAGATTTATATCTGGCTTCATAGTGGTTTACAGCCTTCTCTAAGCGGTTTACAGAGTCAGCCTATTGCCCCCAACAATCTGGGTCCTCGTTTTACCCACCTCGGAAGGACGGAAGCCTGAGTCGACCTTGAACTGGGCAGAATCGAACTACCTGGCAGTGGGCAGAGTTAGCTAGCAATTGTGCATTCTAACCACTGCGAAGGAGGGAAGGAAGGAAGGAAAGAATGAAGGAAGGAAGGAAGGAAGGAAGGACAACAGCACCTAGATTTATATACGGCTTCACAGTGCTTTACAGCCCTCTCTAAGCAATTTGCAGAGTCAGCATCTTGCCCCCCCAACAATCTGGCTCCTCATTTTACTGACATCGGAAGGATGGAAGGCTGAGTCAACCTAAAGCTGGTCAGGATCGAACTCCTGACAGTGGGCAGAGTTAGTCTGCAATACTGCATTCTAACCACTGTGCCATTATGGCAAGAGAAGAGAAGAGAGGAGAGAAGAGAAGAGAAGAGAAGAGAAAAGAGGAGAAGAGAGGAGAGAGGAGAGGAGAGGAGAGAATAGCACTTAGACTTATATACCACTTCACAGTGCTTTATAGCCCTCTCTAAGCAGTTTATACAGTCAGCATAATGCACCCAACAATGTTGGCCCTCATTGTACTGACCTCGGAAGGATGGAAGGCTGAGTCAACCTTGAGCCAGACAGAAATCGAACTCCAGGCAGTGGACAGAGTTAGCCTGCAATATTGCACTCTAATCACTATGCCACAGGGCTCCTGCTGTGGTTGCACTGTCCCAGTGTCATGCGTTCACTATTTGCAACCTTTGCATCTCACTTCCCAGAAGCAGTCAATAAGGGAAGCTAGATTCCCTTAGTGACTAGAAGATTCACTTCTGCAGTGATTTGCTTAACAACTGTGGCAAAAAAAAAGTAATAGAATTCAGAGTGACTCAATAACCCACCTTGTTTAGCAACAGAAATTCTGGACCCAATTGTGGTCATAAGTCAAGGACTACTTCTATATAGGCCACAAAACATATTTCTGGACAGCAGTCAAGCCATGGTCTTTATAGTGGTCCAAATTAAGTGATATGTTGGAGACATTCTGCAGAAGGATATGATACGTATCCCTTGCAAAACAGCCCTACAATTTATGAATTTCTACACCTCTATTTGCTAAATTACTGTATGGCTTTAAAAATATTAAAAATATTAAAATCTGTTATCAATCAACCAATTTGGCCTCGAAGGATCAGAAATATTGATTGCAGTGTGTTGATGTGGTTTGAAATGTTTTATTGTTATTATTTTGGCTCATTTGATTACATTTACAAAACAGGAAAATATTCCTTTGTGATTGCCTTCTGCAAGAAAAAAACATTAGGGAAGAAGGCTAGATTCGTTTATTTACTCTTTCTTCACGTAACAGAGAAGTATTTTGTCTTTCTAGCATCATGACCTAGGAATTTAAGTTAAAATTTTGAAAGTGTAATGGAATTAGAAACTGTTCCATTTTTTAATTCCTCCTCCTCACCTCCATTTCTTGTTACCAATATTGTCATGCTGTTCGCATTTCACCTGTAATGCTCAGAATGCGCCTGACTCTGCGATAACCACAGGAAAGCAATCGCTGCTTAAATGAAAATGCACAGGAGTACAGTGAGGTGCAATCCCCAGCAATTATTTCAAATGCAAGAATAAATAGAAAGGAGAGGAAGGTCTGTGCCTTGCTGTTAAAGAATCTCATATATATGTTAATATTGGTAGAATGTCAGCTGTCTCCAATTTGTTCTATAACAGTCCCTTCTCTGTCTTCTCTGTCTTTTTCAGGCTACTAAATTGGGAGGGTGGAATGGGCCTGGGTTGAAGTAGTATTTATCTTATATCAGCAAAAAAACATCTGTGACACTGCAAAGCCCCAGGTTCCCTGAGACAGAAAAAGAATAAACTGCTTAAACCTCAGTTCACATTTGCTTTAGGAGAAGACAAATATGAACTTTCTCCCTTTTGGACAGACTAGAACAGGGGTCTGCAACCTTAAACAATCGAAGAGCCATTTGGACCCGTTTCCCACAGGAAAGAAAACACCAGGAGCCACAAAACCTGGGTGGGCGTGGCAACTCGATGTCACTCACTTCCACCAGTCACATGACATCTCTAGCCACGCCTACCCAGCCGGTCATTAGGGCAGAGAACCGGTTGTTAAAAAATACTGGGAATCACAAAACTTTTGACATCTCTCTCACTCTCTCTCCCTCCCTCTCTCTGTATCTCTCTAGGTCTCTCTCTCTCCCCCCCTTCTCTCTGTATCTCTCTATCTCTCTGTCCTGGCCGCTTCTCCATCCCCTGCCTTCAGGTCACGTGAGGAGTGACTGGGAGGGGAGGGCAAGGGGCGGGGCCAGCGGTGGGATCATCTTGATATCCTTGACAGACTGGATGGACACCGACAGGGAGCCACAGCAGAGAGCCCAAAGAGCCACATGTGGCTCTGGAGCAGCAGGTTGCTGACACCTGGCCTAGAATAATTCCCCATCAGAAACACTGCTTGAAGCTCTGCAGCCTGGTGTCGAGGTCTCTTGTGATCCAGAATGATCTTTGTTTTTTCTTTTCTTGGTGAGATATTCCTTAGCAGTAGTCAAAACATTGTATTTGACATTTTTTTAAATTACATTTCTGCCTCGGACTTAAACTTCTTTTATCTGACCGGTGACTTTGTTGTGTCTCTTCACCTTGCTCCTCAACCTCTGATGCTCACTGATTCATTTCCATGGATGATTAAATGCAGCACTTTTAGGAACTGCCAGGCTTACTCAGAAACTATTGCTGTCAGAAGCCCATGTTTTTTTCCAGATGTTTGTGCATGGGTCCTTTGAGTGACATGCCTGGGCAGATCATGGAGGGCTAACTATACGTAGTCCTTTACTTGTGCCATAGTCACTTGTCCGTTGTGTTTTTTCCTCCAAGAGGGGTAAAGGCCAGGTGAAGACAAAGCTTTAGTGAACAATGATTGGGTTGATTGATTTGGACAGTAACAGCACATTAAGAAATCTAGTTCTGATATAGTTTTTGTTTTATGTTATGGAGTGAGATTTGGGCTGTGTGAATGTGTAATGCGAATGCATATAAGAGAGACAAAGAACTGGGCTAGTGGGAGAATCTAACTTTGATCAGCTTTTTCAGAGAGTAGTTCTCCTGACTTGTATCTTTTCTTGTCAACTTCTAGGTCTTTGACATGTATTATGCATGTGCACTATAACAACATTTAGAATTCTTAAAAGAACCAGGAAAAGTTTAAACCTCCTGCGTTAAACCATCGGCAGAGAGATTTCTCTGGGAAAAAGCGAGTAAAGTCAGCATACCTAGTCAGCTTTCCCCATGATGGGCAAACTGTTTGCAATCCTTTGCATGCATTATAACCTCCAAGGTTGAAAGCGTTAAGACATCTGGAAGGCACCAGAATGAACAGCTTTCTTTTCAACACGTAGGTCTCCCCACACAACAAAAGCCTCTCAAATAAAGCTATACATTCTGGCTTGGCATGATTTCTACAGTTAGATGGTTTGCTATCATGGACAAGGAGGTATGCTGTCGTAGGGCCCCTGAACATGTCCAGAGTGTGGTGTGGAACTTTATTCGGCTTCCACAGTGAACTTTAGATGAAGTCTCCAAATGAAGCCTCCTGCTAATCAAATACTTTTCAAAGTAAAATGTATAGCTGTTTAGGTTGAACAGGAGTATTGTGTTAGCTAAGCCGATTGAAATAATCTTTGATGGGAAGTGTGTACAAATCACTGCAGAAGCCCAACTGTTATGCACACCAAGAATCAACATTATTCAGTTGCTTACCTCCCAAATGATTGGCCATAAACACCGGCTTAGTTGTAACGACATTGTTGCTCATAATGTGCCCACAAAGCCAATTATGAGAAATATAACCCACATGACTATCAGCCCCCAGGAAACACAAATATTATTATTAAAGTTGGTTATAAACAGTTAAGATCTGTAACACAATACACAGTTTGTGGCATCCAAGTTTGGGTTCCATTAGCGCATTCAATTTCTTGGTTATTTAGATTTTGAAGATTAATGCTGAGTACACCAAGGAATGGTTGTCACCTAAATAATAATCAGAGCTGCAATGGCAACTGACTTGTCCTAATGCTGCCTCCTACATGATTAGTTATGCATTTGAAAGTTATTCTTCCTTACAGCAGAGGAACAGCATGTCTTTTGACCTGCAATCTTAAGGAATTAATCCACTGAATAAATAAATTGAAGTTGGCAGTATGAATTACATTTCGTATTTTAAATCTCGAGGATTTAAGAACTCTGGGATGTCCATGCAAGTGCCTATTCTTCTTTGGGAAGGAAACCAACTTATTTCAGTTTCTATCTTTCAGCTGAAGCTGGTGAACCATTCAGGAGGGCAGCTGCGTGGGCAAAGCTAATTGCCAGCCTTCATCTGCATCCATTTATGAGAAGGCCTCTGGGTCCATAGTGGCAGAAAACAACGAAGGCTGGTGGGCTGTCCCTAGCTCCTTCCAAAAGCGAACTAAATAAATTGTGCTATGCTGACATGATGACAAGCTAGGTAGTCAGTAGGAGAGATGAAAAGCAATCTGATGCATTTGGGTTTTTAAAAAAATGAATTAATGATATTTTGTTGTTGTCCAAAAACTCATGTTGCAAATAGTTAAGCTCACCGTTTGCTGAGAGGACAACTTATTTGCAGAAGCCCAATAATGTTGTGCTTCTTTTGTATTTGTGTTGCAATGTTGCTTAGAGGTATGAAAGGGGGAGCATTGCACTGGCACATTTGTGGACACCTCTGGATGTATCCGTACCTGTGTGGGTTAACTGCACAGAATAAAGAACTATGTGGATTTATGACTCAAGAGGCAATCTTCTCCCTTAACAACTTTAAATGGTGGTATGCAACCCCCACCACCACCAAAAACAACCTGTGCTCTGTAATGTAGTCTCATCTCCAATTGATTTCCCATGGCTCTCTTAAAAGATGGAAACATCATTCCAAAGTCCAGAGGTTTTTTTTTTTTAATCACACTTTTATTATAGATTAACATTTTAAAAGAAAAATAAAGTCAGCTATGTCAAATGCTCAAGAACTTTGGTTTCTATTCAAGCCCCTCTAGTTTACAAATGTTTTCCCTTAAAGATGCATTCTTCGAAGCTTAAGCCATTAAAAGTTAAGTCAGTCTTCAGGGCTTTCTGTGAGGAAAACCTAAGTTCCCTTCCCATCAATGCAAAGACGTTCAAGAAACGAACGCTCGCTCAATAGCCCTCATTCCCCCAAACCAATAAAAGAAAAATAACATGGATAATAATCATTACAGCACACATGAAAGATAACAGGGGTCCCAAGTCATTTCCCATTTGGCTGCCTGCCACCATTCAATCACGAAAGATAATGGATTGTATTGGTTCAAATGTCACTCATCTGGTACTGTCGGTACCTCCACCCCCACAAAAGCATCTGTGACTGTCATTTTTTTTTCTTTTTACATTACAGTACCTTTATGTCACATCATTTAAAAAACGCAAGAATTAGCAAATCAGGCAAAAGGCATAGAAATATTTCCCTTTTGCTGCAGCATACAGGGAGATCTGAGCATAAGAAACCCAGAGATTATTAAAAGCAGTCACTCTTCTCCACAATCCTTCAAAATTGCTTTCCAATCAGTTACCTCTTGCAAGCTTACAACAATCTTGCAAGATTCATTGGGAATGAAGCAGGGGGGAAAAGAGCAGCCAAAGGGCAACCAATGGATTTTTATGGGTAAAGAACGATTTGAAGAGGTGATGCAAATGCAATTCTATGAAACGGATGTTGCACCTTGCCTAGAATTCGCTTAGAATGCGTTGAATGTCCATAGCACACTGCACTGTGATTTACTTGAGTAGATGTTAGACTAGCAATTCTGGGGCAGCGTAGTTTGTGGTTCAACATCAAGCAACCCCAGAAAAGTGGATTAATAAATCAAATTAAATTTATACCGGTACATGTCCACAGAGACAGTGAGATCTTTTTCCAATGTGTTCAAGCAGAACGTAAACCATCGTACTTTGATTTGAGTAGGGTAAAATAGGCCCAATGAAATCAATGACCCCTTTCAAGTTCTAGGAATTAGTGAAACCATAGTTAAGTTAACCAAGGGTGTGTGTGCCATGTGAATTCAGCCAGGATCTTTGCACAATGTTTAGGGAGAATCTTAAAGTATACAAAACTGCATTTTCTTTTTGGACAAAAGTTGCTAGGGTAAATCATTATTTCATCTTCATACATATATTTATATTTTACATTTTAGGATTTAAAAAAAAACATGTTCAGAATGAGAAGACAGGCCTATCAAAAGAATATTGCCTTCGTTGGGATTTATGTTCAGTTTCTTAACAGTGCTCTAAACAGTGATGGCAGCTGTGAAATTCATACTTACTTCCCCAAATGCATTCTTACAAATATACTATAGGTTTCAACTGAAAAATACACGTCAAGTATTTATAATATCAGATGATTAAAAAAAAAAAATCACATTGGGAAAAAATCGCTTGCACAGAAATTGTATAAATGCCATCTTAAAATTATATCTGTTAAAGAAAGTTTCTCCAAAAATGTGTCTGAAATTATGCAATTTTTTTCCTTTAAAATTGCAAATTCATGCGGATGTAGAAGGAAATGAATGTAAGGTTTAAAAAAAGGCAAAATTAAGTGAAATTGAAATTCACCCATTCACGCAGTCATCACTAACATATTTTTTTCTTGCTTGAATGTTCGAACTGGATGAAGTTGTTTGGCAATGTTCATTTTCTTTGGATGTCTCAAGTCCAGGGATTATGAAGTGAATGTGGTGGTGCACTTATCAGAGTTAGTCAACTACTGCACCCTATAAAGCTTTGATAGTCTCCTCTTAGACAATGATAAGCCACCATGTATTAGCCACATGTGAGCATGCAAAAACAACAGTGATGGGTAAATTCCTGAATCCATTCTGACCCTTTTTTTTTCTTTGAAGATATGATTTGGTGATCAACAAAACTGGAGTAGTAGAGCATGTATTACCATTCCTGAAACTTTTTTTTTTTGCATCTCTTAACTTCAAGAATAATGAGGTGCTTGTATAATAATAGTAATAATAAATGCAAAGCTTTGACCATCCTATTGACAAACACAGTTAAGCCTTCCGTCCCTCCTTCTTGCAAAATGCACTTCTTTTTGAAAGGGGAAAAAAAAGAAGAAGATATTTTAGCTGCTGATTTTGGTAAGCATCTTGTTAATTGCTTGCTTCACATGAGTAGTGGAACTTCGCCTCCGAGTCTTGCCTTGAACCATTTTCCGGCGTCGCACTTCTCGGCAAAGCTCATAAAAAGCTTCCATAATGTTGCCTTCTCCTGTACACGCAGAGCATTCGTAAAAGGCGCAAGCTAGTTCTGTGGCCAGCTTCTCCCCTTCTTCAGTGCTGACCTGCCTGGAGTGATCCAAGTCTGCTTTGTTCCCCACTAGAATCAAAGTAACGTTCTTAGGTTTCTTGACTTCATCCAACAAGTTCTTTAGGGGAAGGACGTCTTCAAAGCTGCCTCTATCTGTGATGTCATACACCAGCACGAATCCTTCACCCCATCGCACGTGTCCTTCCTTCTGGATAACATCCTCCTATTTAAAAAAAAAAGAGAGACACAGAAAGAAGAAAGTTATTTTGTAGATCTACAGGAGAACAAGAGTCGTACAGATTTTAGGGATCTCTGCACAGCAGAGTTCCTATGTGATGTTATATTTTGGGGAAATTATCTAGGGTCTGGCATTAAATGCAACATGGACACATAGCTGCACAGAGGGAGAAACATTAATAGTCCTGTGTTTACTCCACATCACCCGAACTGAAATATCTTTGTTCCCAATTTTAGACCACTGTATTACTCTTAACCTTCTGGCATTTAAAAAAAGATAATAGTTCTTCCCCTTTGAGCTTTGCATAGCCTGGCTATTGTGGTCACACTTAGTTATACTAATTGATGGTTGTTCTAAGGAATGGCATATGAATCTCATCTATCCAAGTGAGAAATATTTGCACTGAGGATGAAAATAGCCATACACATCTGGCTGAAGAATTGACTTTGAGATTTGACGATCAGAAAAAACTAGAATTATTTCTGAATTTAGCGCTTGCTTCTCTAGGTACGGTGAACCTGTGTTTTTCAGAAGCTGCTGAATTGCCTGTTAAGGTATTTAAATTTAGTAGCCGGAACAGTGGGATTGTGCAGCGAGCCAGATCACACAGTTGTGGTTGATTGGTTGGAGAATGCGGGCTCCTGTGTGAGGCAAGCTGCGCTGTGATTGGTTGCTATGGGTGTGAGGGGGAGGTCCCCTTTTCCCCGCCCTGTTTCTTCTGCGTGCCCTGTAATTTACCGCATGATGCTCCAGATTTCCTTACTATCTAGTTTGTTGTATATATTGATGCAAAATATATTTATTTACGGTATATAAAACTACAAGTAGGTGTCAGCATCTATGACTTCATTTGAACGCTTGCTGCACAATTCTCTGACATTGCAACTTCCAGCTGCTCCACTTCCAGGTGTGCAAAATGTTCTGCTTTCTAATATTCTGACTTTGGAATAGCTGATTTAAAAGTTGGTCCATTTCCATTAAATTCAAAACAGTTATTCTGAGGTTAGAATGTGACGTTCTGAAATTAACAGAATAACAGAGTTGGAAGGGACCTTGTAGGTCATCTAGTCCAACCCCCCAGGAGACCCTACACCATTTCTGACAGATGGCAGTCCAATCTCTTCTTGAAAGCTTCCAATGATGAAGCTCCCACGACGTCTGAAGATAAGCTGTTCTTTTGGTTGATTGCTCTCACTGTCAGAAAAGTTCTTCTTATTTCCAGGTTGAATCTCTCCTTGTTCAGTTTCCATCCATTATTCTTTGTCTGTCCTTCAGGTGCTTTGGAAAACAGGTTGACTCCCTCCTCTCTGTGACAGCCCCTCAAGTATTGGAAGACTGCTATCATGTCTCCCCTAGTCCTTCTTTTCATTAAACTAGACACACCCAATTCCTGCATCCATTCTTCCTATGTTTTACTCTCCAGTCCCCTAATCATCTTTGTTGCTCTTCTCTGCACTCTTTCTATTATAACATTTTCACTGCAAAACATATTGTACATTTTGATTAGCCAGCCGGTTCAAGGGGAGAGCAATACTGGCAATTGTAGTTTGGCATTATCTGGAGGGCTACAGGTTCCATATGCTTTAGTTTTTGCATATACACAGATTTTATAAAACACATCCAAGTTTTATTACTTCAGCTACAATGATATTAAGCCACTGCAACTGAAAGTTATGATTCACAAAGCTGAATGCAACATTTAAAAAAAAAACACCTATTGGTGGAAAAAGAATGTGCAGCAAATGTCATACCATTTAAAAATAAATACCTGGATAAATATTTCAATCCCATTATTGGCATAAGCATGTGACATTTCAGTAAATTCAGCATAACCGTCATTGAATTTTGCTTTTGTATACAGATCAGAAGTTCCATTTTCACTCTGGCATTCAGCTGTTGCTAAGATAGTTCTTTGGCATCTGGCCTGTCTTGCAAAATTATTATCCACTCAGAACTTTCCTACATTTAATTGTGTGTGTGTGTGAAATGTGAATTGATGTGAAATTTAAACCATTTTTCAAACATTACTCTTCATCATCGTAAACACGTGGAGGGAAAAATATTACAGGGGCTGCTGACTTCGTCTTTCATGCTCTTCTGTTAGTGGTAAATGATAAAATATCAGCATCTCTTCGTTCCACTTGGGAAATTCTACAAATGTTTGCCAATTCTTTCTTTTCCTTCATTTTCCTAGTGAGTAGAGAGCTGTGCCACTACGTTCCGATCACAGAGGCAGGATTTCTTTATCTATCTGATTAATGTCAGTGGAAAATTACATTTCTATAATGGATGAAATTCCCTCAGAAATGACGTTATTTTCCTGTAGTTTTTCATACAGGCCAGGCTTCTATTTCCTCCCAATTGCTTATGAGCAAAATTGTTGGAGGGGGGCTGAAGGAAAGAGAGAAAAGGGAAGGGAGGGAGGGGAGGGAGGGGAGGGAGGAAGGAAGGAAGGAAGGAAGGAAGGAAGGAAGGAAAGACAGCTTTCTCTGTCACATTTGTTTTTCTCTAAACCAATTCCAATTTATATACTTTTTAAAAATGTGATCTCCAGACCGAGGCACAATACTAGTTCAAGAATAGCATTAACATTATATGCAAGTTGAAAAATACGTTTTGATTGGAAGACTTTATTGCTCAGATGTACTCTGTATAAACCAGGGATGCAGTTTTATCTTTGTTTGTATTCCTGCTTTTTAAAATCCACTCCTCATTTTATTCATTTATATAGAACCGCCCACGTCAATCATATATAAATCAGTCCCCCTGGACTTGATGGGGCTTACTCTCAACTGCACCGAGACCGGATGGAATCTTTAGATTCTATGGAGTGAAACATCCCATAATAATGTTTCTTAAAACTTTCCTAGCTCACATTTTTCTACAACAGACTTATATGCAAAGATTCATAATCAGACGTCTCAAGAGATGTTCCTTTCTAAAAGTGTATTTAAAGCAGTTGTGTGGGCACTAATTCTAACTGAACCCTTTTTACCTCTTTTTCCCCCACCCATAACATCATTTTCCCACTAGGGGGAAAAAAAAGCCACATAGGGGAATATTTAATACCTATATATCCTCTCCAATAGACCTAATGACAGCTCCTGGGGCCAGTTCCACATTCCAGTTCAGGTTTAGCCCTACTCTGTCTTTCAGAAATACTTGGAAGGGAACTATAGTTATCCTCCTTCATCATCATTTGGTCCCTATGACGTCACTTCCTTTGGAATTTTCACTGTATCCCTGGAAGGACCTTGGAGATCTTGTTTCTATATCATCACAGTCAAATGGTTGTCCAGTCTATTCTTGAAAACTTCCAGCGATGGACATCCACAATCCCAGGAGACAAAGCTAGTCCATTGATTAATATTTCTCACAGTCAGAAAATTTATCCTTATTTCTAGGTTGGATCTCTATAACAAGCTTTCACCCATTACTTCTTGTCCTGACCTCTAGTGCTTTGGAGAATAAGTCAGCTTCCCTTTTCCCTTGTGACAGCCCCTCAAATCTAGTTATCATTTAAAGTGTCTGGAGATTTAACCCCCAGACACTTTATCACCTTTGTTGCTCTTCTCTGCACACTTTCCAGGGTCTCAACATCTTTTTTGTATCATGGTGACCAAAACCGGATTCAGTATTCTCGCCAGCATGGTGTAAAGTGGTGCTATCACACCTTGTTGTCTTGACACTATCCCTTTGTTGATGCCGTCAAGGACTGGATTGGCTCTTTTGACAATTTGACTCGTACACTAGGACACCTACATCCCTCTCACAGTTATTACCGTTGAGTCAAGTACCACCTATGCCATACCAGTGTATTTGGTTTTTCCTTCCTAAATACAGGACCTCATGTTTCTCACCAGTGAACTGCATCTTGTTGGGGAAGGCCCAATGCTCAGGTCTGTGACGATCCTGCTGGATCTTCAGTCTATCTTCTAAAATATTGAATATTCCTTCCCAATTTGGTTGCCATCTGCAAATTTGATGAGTTCCCCTTCTATCCCCTCGTCCAGATCATTTATGAAAACGTTGAAGAGTACTGGCCCAAGACTGAACCTTGAGGCACCCACCTGCATGCTCCTTGACATTCTCTTGTTTTGCCTGGACTAATAAGCAAGTAAACCAACAAAATTCAATTGAGATTTCTGCCGTTGTAAAAAAACACTAAAACTACCAGGAATATGAAGCTTCCCTTTCACACTCTCTCACAGTTGGCCTACTATTTTTTTATTATTCTCCTTTGTCCCTTTAATAATATTTCCCTTATAATATTCCACATGTAAATACTTGACAACTTTCCCCTAGTGTTAATTATAGTTTTCTGACATTGGCATTTTGCTACAGGGATCAGCAGTGTGTTCTTACCTGCCCAGCTGTATCTAGTATTTCCATGGAAACAACTTCATCGTCAATGGTGGCTTGATGACGATAAGTGGACTCTTAAAAAAGGAACGAGAAATACTACATTAAAAGGAAACAATCAGAAAGTATGGTGCATTTCTTTATTTCCTGCTCATTAAACCTTTCCACTACTTTCTGTTCTAAGAAATGTCTTATTACTTCAGCCCATTTGGTCTCTTTTGTTAGCAGGGGGGCAAACAAAGAAAGCGTTAGTGAAAACCAGTCGTTTTGCTATTCAGTTTCAACAATATGATGTGGAATTGTTCTGGAGACCAAAAATGGAAGCAAAGGGTAGATGGTCTGTTGGCTTCAGGTTGTTGACTTTGGCATATAAATAAGCCTAAGAGATGGCAACAATTGCCATGACCACAAATAAATTCAACTGCCTCTTGTTCTGGTCTATGGCTTGTCCAAGAGGCAAGAGCAGAAGGACAAGCGCTATGAGATTGATATGTGTAGTATTTGGAAGTTGATAATGATATTATAAAATCCATGTGAATCTGAGCTAAAATTAACTCAGCTCCTAAAAGTCATCACATAATTTATTTTGAATGATTGCAATAGTCACAATAGATATTGACATCTGTATTTGATGCTCAGTATTTTAATAGTTGATGCAATATGCAATAAGATTTTGTATTTTGATCACTGGAATGGAGGTGGGTTCTTAACAGTTCGGTCCGGTTCTACTGAACTGTTAGTAACTTGGTGACCCAGTTCGGTAGAACCGTTAGCGACCTGGACCCAAACTGGTTGTTTCGGTGGCGCCTAGACACCGCCATCTTGGATTTTTAAAAGCACTGCGCATGTGTGTCCACAGCGTGCCCCTGAGCGAACTGGCAGAAAGAAGATTTAGAACCCATCTCTGGTCTGGATGTAAAATATAATCATGCCCCAAATTCTAGATTTCATGTTTTTCTTTATTTTAATCTTAGTCAAATCAAGGTCCCACTCTTTTGTTTATGTGCAAAAATTGTGAAAAGTCATTGGCTTGTCCAAGATACTTTCTACTTGCATTTGTTATTCATCCTGAAACCTGTACCTTGAAACAGAAAATGTCTCTGCTTAGAAGTTATTTTGGTTGCCCCTGTGACTTTTTGTGGTTGTCCAGTTGACGGAATAGCCAGACTGAAACGGAGATTCAAGGCTTTTCTTGACAATAGGCAAAAGATCTTAGCATGAGGCTAAAATGTATTTGTCATTAAGATTAGTCAGGTGGAATAAGATCTTTTCATACCCTGGATTATATAGTGACACCAAAGACAAATTCCTTGTGTGTCCAATCACACTTGGCCAATAAAGAATTCTATTCTATTCTATTCTATTCTATTCTATTCCATTCTATTCCATTCCATTCCATTCCATTCCATTCCATTCTACTCTATTCTACACACCCGGGGGTTTATAAATCCAGGAGCCTCTATTGTGAAAGCTTTAACTAGTATGATTTTCTAGAGGACCATGAGTTAAGCAGAATGCTGGGCTAGATGACTCAGTCTCTTCCAAATTCAGATCCTACAATTAATCAGGAAGAGGGATACATGAAAAATTCAGTGCACCAGATTATTTATAAGTATGAATGTAATGATCTTGAACTTGATATTGAACTTCTCAAGTGTAGAGAAGACTCCAGAATGTAAATGCATGCTGAAATATTCACCCTAAAATGTGGCTTATAACTTGAAAATATGTGCAAAAATGTCTATGTTAAGGAAAAAAATAGATATCAAAACGATTGTCTGAAAACCCCAAATAGTATTTCTTCTTTATGGAAAAACTGATCGTCAAAAAAAGGGAAAGTTCATTAGAACACCTACCTTTGAAGAAATGTGGACAAATATATAAAAATGTGCAGAAATATTGCTAATGAGCCTTTGCTTTTTTTAAAAATTGGATCCATGCAAGCAACTAAACCCAACTTTGAGCTGATTAAATCAGAATCTTGGCTATGATAAGAAGTGACAGCTTGTCCTTAGCTTCAATGGAATAATTCTTTTTTTACACTGACAGTGTTTATATTTTTGCCCCTTTGAGTCAGTGTTGACTGCCGGGAACTGCTTAACTTTGTCTCTACAATCTTTTTGGCAAGATTTTGAAAAACTTTGCTTTGCCATTGCCTTCTTCCCAGGGCTGAGACAGAGGGACTGGCCCAAGGTCACCCAATGGAAAAGAATTCGTGTAGATCAAGGTTGAACTGTGGAGTCCTTGGTGTTCTTTGAGGTTGGCTGGGACAATGTAACATCTTCAATGCTACAGGAGAGGGGAGTTTGTTATCCTAGTCCCCCCCAGCTGATTTTGTAACTCATGGTGTCCCAATTTCTAGCTTAGTGCTTTACAAATAGATTCTCAAATCCACAAAAATCTATGAAACTCATCACCAAATGACTTTAGGCTTTGTTTCTCTCTCTCAGTCTGTCAGCCCAGGAGGTTTTAGAACAGGGTTTCCCAATGTGTGGTCCACACACCTTTGGTGTTTCTTAAAGGTATTATATATGATTTCTGGTGCAGATGCTAATATTTATTTTATTTATTTATTTTGTCAAGCGTGTATATGATTACAGACAAAGAATAAACATGATTATGAATATATAAGATGTACAAGCATGATTATGAACACATGATATTTTACGAATAAATGGGGGCATTAGGACAGGGACGGTAGGCACGCTGATGCGCTTATGCACACCCCTTACAGACTCTTAGGAATGGGGTGAGGTCAACAGTAGGCAGTCTAAGGTTAATGTTTTGAGGGTTTGGGGAAGAAACTACAGAGTCAGGTCATGTATTCCAGGCATTGACCACTCTGTTGCTGAAGTCGAATTTTTTGCAATACGAAGTTAAAGGAAAATTACCCCAAATTGAGGTGATCAGTTCATCTTATATCGTTTCTCATCGCATTTCAGTTAGAAAAACTATGCAATTCAGCAGTCTTGCATCATTTTAACATAGTATTTTTTTAAAGTTCATTTTTTTAAAATTTGGACATCTTGTAATAGTCAATAACTGGGGCTGTTTCATGTACCAATTATAATGCTACACAGATCTGCATAAAGGGGAAAAATTGGGGACTGTTGTTTTAGAGTAAATGGAAAGGGGGGAAAAATGCATTCCAATTTGTGTCCCTGTAAAAATGGAAAGGATATAATTGTCATTTATTATACATTAGGAGAAGGTCATGCAATACATGTGACTTTTCCCCCTGACTTTAGTTTGGATCTTCTGCCACTGTCATTATTCAAATGACGGACTTGCATTTGATTATGTTTTGGTCTTGTTCCCTGACTGGCTTAAGAGCCAACATTCTGGAATATGTTAAAGCCTACACTTCAAATATTTAGATCCATATTTGAGATATTTGTTTGGTGTTCATTTAAAAGCAGCAACAGCACTGCAGGATGGAGAATTCTGACAGCATCACACCGCCGTTTCCCACTGACCTTATTAATTTACTCTAAATTGCCAGTCACACCGCATTGACATAAAACAAAAACAAGAGGGAAAAAAATTTAAAAGGAGACTGCGAAACAGAAAACGAAGAAATCTACCCTGCACTGCTATGAATTGTCTGGTTAATGAATTTGTTGCGGAATAAATAACCTAGATAAATAACAGAGAGTCTTCTGTGACTCTCTTCCAAGTTATTCTGTGCTAATAGGAAAAATACCTAGAGCTGGTGTAGGTTGTAAAGTAACAACTGGGTGGGCAATGAGGTGCAATATCATGAAAAAACAAAGCAAAATCTGTGGTATCCATAAAGTTGATTTTAAAAAAACGGCAATCATGGCTGTACCATCTAAACTCCACCTATATGATCTACAAAACAGAAGATGGAGCTTCAATTGTACTATTTTCTCTGCTATCTTGAGCTCTTGGCCAAATCCTACACACATTTCTATCTGTGTATCTTCCCACAAATGCAGAGACCTTCTCCATTCGGAAGAATTCGGAAGCCACCCGGAATCAACATTTGGCAAGTTCGAAGGCTTTTTTTAGTCCTTCAAACACAGTAGTGCTAAGGCCAGAGCTGAAGATGGATGCAGAAAATCTTATCTTTCACTTCAGTAAGCAGATTATTGTCTGTCTCGGATGAATGGGAATGCTTGAAATGTGGTGTAATGGTACGTAGGAATGACTTTGGGAGACAGAAGGAAGAGCGGCCGGCATAGAGTGGCCGACTAGGGAATTCTGGGAATTAAAGTCAGCAAGTCTTAAAGTTGCCCAGTTTGGAGATCTCTGGACTAAACCATGGTCAGACACGTGAGTCTGCAAAAGGGATGGGGACATGGCAAACATGTCAGAAGGGAAATGTCTATGAAGATTCTCAGTCATCTGGGTCATGGTTGTCCCAAAGGTGCTTTTTTTTTCCCCCCAAGAGGCAACTGAACTTTCTTGTTTTTCTTTGAAGACGTTTCGCTTCTCATCCAAGAAGCTTCTTCAGCTCTGACTGGATGGTGGGGAATGGAAGGAT
>JANHFT010001778.1:140437-153313 GCA_032467955.1 Pseudoxenodon macrops | reverse complement strand
GCTCCGTGACGTCACCAGCGGCCTACTACCTACTCGGTAGAACCGGTCCAAACCGGTAGGAACCCACCTCTGGTTCAAATATGTTAATCGGCATATTTCTAGCTTCTGATTTAGGCACTTCTACTCTGTCACTGCTTCTATCCTCCAGTTCCATGAAAGCAGTTTGAAGATAATAGATGATAGCCTTCCCTTCTGCCAACTTCTCAATGCTGAGGGGAGGGGGGAGGGGCTATCCATGCTTCAGTTATTGGAGGTCAAAGAACCAAGCATTCCCTCACTTCTCCTCCTTACAAAAGCAGGTGGGAAGTTCATCGGGCCAGAGTTTGTACAAATGTGGAAACCGACCACCCGTAATGTCTCATAGTCCTTCAAAGAAAAGACTAACTTTATTGTGGTTTCAAATAGACTGCAGCTGAGACAGAATATATATCAATTGACTTATTTTAAATATATATATATAGCCTTCATGCTAATATCACAAAGACCCAAAGCTGCTTTCACACTGGCCTTGAATCAAGCTGTAAGAAAAGTATTGCTGGCATTGTTTTGTTTTGATTTTGTCGTGCAGTTGCAGAGTCACAATCTTTTCATGCCCAGGGATGACAATCATGCCCATGTTTGGAACTAGAACAAAAGGCTTCTCTCTTTGCTTTGTCACACTACAAGATGTAATTCAGCTAGAATCTGTGCGTTAGCAGCCATACGGCATGATAAAATGAAAGCCACCCTAACTCTCCGCCATCCTTACGATATGCCATAGAACTTTACCTCTTTCAGCCGCAAGTGTGAAGAATGATCATGAGTCATTTTTTCCCCGGTGCCATTGTAACTTCAAGCAGTCACTAAATAAATGGCTGTAAATCAAGGACTACCTATCTGTCTTTTTTATAGATAAAGCAGCCTTCCCTGAAACTGGCGCTTCCTATTTGTTCTGACCTGTTACTTCCAGAATTCTTTTCTGGAATTTTGAAGGTTGTTATTACAAATATGTGGGTGTTACAGCGATAAAAAAGCTGCTTGTACGCTTATAGATAGACGTGTGTATAGCATACTTATTTAGCAACTGCCTATCTAAGGGACTCTGGGGGTTCACAAATACAAACAATAAAGCCATATAAAAGAGAGATAATCAGAGTGAAGAACAGAATAAAATTAGAGGTTAAAAGGAGAGTTATAAGGCAGGGTGAACACCCTCAGGCTACCAATCATCACCAACCCGAGTTGCGTGCCAGTCTTGAATCTCCAGGCCAGTTGACAAGAGGCAAGTCTTCACACAATCCCAGAAGGCCAAAAGAATATGAGTCAATCTCATTTATGAGGACAAAATATTCCATGGGGAGGGGGGCAGCAGAAGAGAAGGATCTCACCTTTGTGATGGCATGTGGGTGGGGGAAGAGTATTTCATGGATGTCTGTGTTTTGACTTTGTTCTAGGTCAGAAGGCTTTAGGAAAGTCCCGTATCACTACTATGAACCTGGAAGGACTGAATGCGATGAGTACACCCTTCATGAAAATGCGCCCTACGGAGGCCACAGGTTCATCACAGAAAAGAAAGTATTTGCCGAATGGTCTAAGAAACATGTGATAACATTTACACACCCTAATTGGACTTTGTCTTGATGCTGGTTGTCCCAGACGTCCACAACATAGGCCCTGGATTTAAATGACAATCTTCTTTAGGTGATAGCACAGAAAGTGATGGTTCTGCTATGTGCTGTGTGTGTGTGTGTGTGTGTCTGTGTGTACTCAGCTGTGGAGGATTCGTATTCTGTCTCATTTTAACTGGATTCAACATGGCCACATCTTATTTGGTTAGAGGATGAACTTCTGCTAAGAGGGGGAAACACTATCCTATTCAAGCTCAGTGCTGTGCTGGCCTCTAATATAATGTCTCTAGTACTTGAATTTCAATGATAAATGTTACTATTAAAGCCACCTTTTGGGCAGTAACAGCCAGACAAATCAGTCTTGTAAATATACAGTTTGCATGGCTGCAGATGTACTGCAAATGAGCCAATTAGAGATGTGCTAAGAAGATCCTGATTGCACTTGATTTCTAGAAGAGGACTGACTAGGTCTCAACTCAGAGACAATCCATATGGCAGAATGCCTCCATAACCTCCAGGTGTTCTGACATGATCTCCATTTTCTCACCATGTATTTATTTAAGTTATATCCCTTTTTTGGAGCACAACTAAGAATGGTGTCTTAAGTCCAGGTATATTGTTTTGGGCAATGACATTTCTTGTAATCTCGAGCGATTCTCAGTTCTCGAACACCTACCTCACCAAGGGTGTTGTGAAGAAAAATCAATGCAACTGCATTGTGATTTTTTAAAAACCAATCAAATATGCTTATTTATATTTTTTTATGTAAGTTCATGGATTCTTGGCACACGTTCCTTATCTCCTATATAAGAATACTGAACCTGTGTATATGAACTCATTTCTTTGAAACACTACAGCGACATTCCAACTCCAAAGGTTCGCTGTGGATTAATTTCTTCAAAAGATTCTTTTTCGCATATTTTTCCCCCTTTGATGGTAAGTGAGCCTGGAATGCTTAATAGCTGCCCATGTGTAATTGAAGTGCTGCACGCCTTGTTTTATCCCTGCCACAGAGAGCATACAAAGCATTCGATCATTTAAATTCCATTTTACTTAGAAAGATTTATTACAGAGATATGAGATCTAAAAAGCAGGGAAGAAAGAAGTGACAGACATTTTAGAGAATTTCCATTATATTTTTTAGTTGAGGAACCATTTCAATTTATATCTACTGTGTGTGTGTGTGTGTGTGTGTGTGTGTGTGTGTGTGTGTGTGTGTGTGTGTAAAACAGCCTAAATAACTTCAAGTTCCATATCATTTCAAAAAGTTCCTTAAAAATCTGCAAAATACTTGGATATCCTTCCTGTAATACTGTAATCATACTGCTAAAACTTGAAAAAAAGATGCATTGATCATTTTTGTACAAAATGCTCAAAGAGGCTAAGCATTGAATTCATCCCACATTTTGTATTGCTTTGCTGAATCATGAAAAGGCGATAGCAAAGTCATATTTTTTTACATATTAAAAAGTTTGTATAAGGACTGATTTTTGTATTGTATATTTGTAAAGGTCCTATATAATCCCATTTCCACTGTTACTAAGTGCCATGCTGCTACATATTGTGTGGTTGTGTATTTTGACCCAAGGATAGTTATCTTCTGCTCCAGTATCCAAAGGTATATTGTTCATTCTTATCCTGAGAAATTTTGGTAACATCTAGTAAGTTACCGCAAGTCTCTGTTTTATTTGGGAGCTTGTCACTACCTCAGAAAACACAAAGTTGTGTCAGATGATTCAGCAGTATAGGGTTATAACAGAATGTGTGTATGAAAAATATCATTTACCATTAGTATATTTCAGTGCTCTGCATTTTTACTGGTCTTCTGTTGATTCCAGTTTTTTCCCCGCATGACTATATTATTACTTCTGATTTGTTTGAATTGTTTTCATAGGCTATATATCTTTTTGAAAGCCAGATATTTGTCTTTTTTTATAGAACTCCATATGCATTGTACTTGGTAGGTATAGCATGATATGAATGCTAATGAGGTAGGATTAAAGTAGGATTTAGGAATTTATGATCACATGTATATAACACCCACATATATCCATTTTATACTACCTCTATAATACAGTTTCCTTCCAGAAAATCCTCCTAGTTACAACAGTGTCAAGAATACTTGATTCCTAGACATCCTCAGTATTTCTCAGAATTACATGATCAAATTAAATCACTTTGGAGTCTGTAGGGTAGATGTTCACAGAGAAGAACCAACCAAAGTGGGAGCTGAAAGTTTTAATACTAAGTCAACACAAGGGTCGTTGGCACATCTAAAAGAAAGAAAGAGAGGAGAAACTTGGTTGTCGTTTAACTGTTCCCATGACTGTGTTGTACAGATCACTTTGATCTTAATAGTTTCTGGGTTTGCCATTTGGGAGAAATCAGAAGTTGGCAATTTGAATTTGCTGTCCTTGAACTAATTCCAAACTTTCCTCTGAGCAATCAGTTCTTCAGCGTTGTAGAAAAAATAGCTTGTCATTCCATAGAGGCAAAGAGAAGAAAAAGCAGGAGAAGGTAAGAACAAAATAAAATAAAATAAGGGGGTGGCAAAGAAAAAGAGAGTAGCATTCATACCATATTTGGCTCCGGTTCCGTATTCCATCATCCTTTGCTTTTTCCATTGCTAGCCCACATTATCTATGATGGAATAAGACCTTCAAAACAAATCTACATACCCCCAACAGATGAATTGATTTTCCACACAAACACTACTCTAATGATTGAATCATGTGCCTTGCAGTGGTTTGGATTCAATTGCAGGAAGTCCTCGACTTATAACCATTTGTTTAGTGGCCATATGAAGTTATAAGAGCACTAAAGACTGGTTTTCACCCTTACAATCATTGCAACTTTCCCATGGTCACCTGATCAAAATTTGGAAGCTTGGCAACTGGCATGTATTTATGACAGTTGCACTGTCCTGACTCGTGTGATCACCGTTTGTAACCTTTCCAGCTGGCTTCTGACAAGCAAAGTCAGTGGGAGAAGCCAGCTTCACTTAACAACCATATGATTCACTTAACAACATCATTAAAAGTGGTAAAATGGGGCACAACTCACTTAGCAACTACTCTGCATAGCAATAGAAATTTTGGTCTCCACTGTGGTCATAAGTCAAGGACTACCTGTATATAGAATTTGAGTAATATTTGCATTAATAGCTCCATACCATTCAATTCACCTTCTGTCTTGTCTTTTATCTTTGCACCCTCTGTACTGTGGTACAATCATTTTATTATATAAAATATTTTTTCTTTATCTTGATCTTAAGCAATTATATGCTAGCATAACTGAAGGCCTCTATTAATGAGCACATTATCTTACCTTGCTTTTCCACATTTATACATCTTATACCTTTCAAGATTGCCACTTAAGTGTGGATTTAAGGATGGGGCTGGAACTTATTATGTTCCTAGCATAATTTAACTAATTACACCTGGCATTTATACTCACATATTCCTCCAAAGTATCCCGTTTATTGAAGAGTATAATTTCTGTAATAAAAGCTGGAAAAAATTTGATTTAGTAACTGGTAGAGCAATGATGAAGAATCCACTTTAATTCCAATTGATTATAGGAATTGACTTCCAAGTAAGTACTTTGGAATCAAAAGCTAACTTTAGAACTGTAATCTTTCCTGACTAAAAGTAGGTTTCAGTGAAACTTGTAGTAGTTAAACAGTACAAAAATTATATTTAACTTGCACTTACTTTACCGAATTTACTCATTCCACAGGTAAAACAGATTTTAAAAACCTATGTCAACTAGCGCCAACTATCACCAATTATCATAAAAAGACATAAGAAAATAACTTAGATACCAAGCTAATTTGGTATTAGCTACTTCATAATCCAGAGTAGCAAAAGTTACATAAATACTGTATATGTTCAACCTTGCAACTTTTTTTTCCTTTAACTATAATAAATTAATTAAGAAAGCTTTAATGGTCTACTAATTGTGCTCTCTCTTTAGGCTTGGAGGCAAAGACTATGTTTAGGAAATTAAAAAGGTAAAAACTCCATAATTTGACCAAATAAGAAACCCAAGCTAATCAAAATAAACATGGGGAAATGCTTCTTCTCCATTCATGAGATGTCTGAAAATGATTTGGTGAATAGCTTGAGATGCTTGAAAGAGCAATTTAGCTGTGCAAGTGCAGGTTAGGATTTTAAAAATGCCATTGGAGAAATTTAAAATTTAAATATAGGAACAAGAAAATCATAGGAGAAAGATAGTATCTTGACTCAGTTCCTGGAAGCTTACATGAATATTGGAAGATGATAGTGAAGTAATTTGCCAATTATGATTTATTTTTTTTAAACATACGGTACCTACTAGGATTTTAATATGGAAATAAATGGGAAATTCCTTAGCTCAACCTATTAAAAGTAACTGATAAATTTGTGATACGCTAATATATAAATACTTATATATTGGTTGTTTTTTATCTGTTTGTGCCATTACTTCAGGAGGCCATTGGGTTTGCAATAATAGAGATAATAAAATTATAGATAAACTAAAACAAATGAAATAAATTAGAATGATTATCCAAAAGAGTCACCTTGGACAGCGAGATGGATAGTGTATAAATTTAATGAATAAATAAAGTAATTAACAAACCATTGAATGCTTACTTCTAATTAGTTGACTATTTATGTGCCATCAGGGAGGTGTTAACTCTTAGCAAATAGACCAGCTTAGAGGTGTTGTCTCTAAGATGACTCTTAGAAACTGATTTTCTCCAACATGGTCATTCAAATGTTCCAACACAGCATCCATTGTTGAGGTTACTGAGTCCAGCAATTACTATTGGTCATCTTCTTTCCTTTCCTTCCACCATTCCCAATATTAGAGTCTTCTCCGGAAAGCTAGTTCTTTGATAATTTGAGCAATCATTTATGTATCAAGTAAAAAGTCTGGATTGAATTGTTCGATAATCCATTTGTTTGTTTTCTTAGTTGCCCATGGTATTCTCGGGAGTCTCCTACAACATCATAGTTCAGAAGTGTCAATACTCTTTCTAACCGGCTTTCTCAAAGCCCAAGATTTGTCATTACATTCCATTTATCTCATCTATAATTCCACAAATGTTGTATAAAAACAAACAAGGAACAAGCTAAAATTCCTTGCACAAATAAAGAATTCAAACAAATAAAATTAATAGATTATTTTTTTGTTAACTATTACTTATTTTGTGAATACTGAAATGAGTATGGGTTATTAAAAAATACTTAAGATGCCTATTTTAAGGTTAAACTTTCATACACTGATTAACTTGCCTGCCATCAGCAAAAATTGTGATTAATCAGACAGAGTTGCAAGTTATCTACTTTATTGGCTAATTTTTGGCACAAGCTAGAGATAAGTAAACGGGTCCTCTTTTTTTTAAATAATTCCCTCTGCTTGCCTCGATAAACTCTGTTAAACAATTCAAACTTCAAAAGAAATAAGAAAAATGGAGGAGATAGGAATGCAGCTTCCATTGCAAATGGAAATACTATATGTGGAATGGAATCTATATTCAGTTACCTAGAACTGTCAAGAAATGGGCTGAATTAATATATAACAATGTCAATCCGTTATAAAAAACATAGCACCTTTTTTCTGAAGGAAAATTTCCTGAAGGTATCACCGACATGATTTTTAAATTTTTGCAAGCTCTAGTAGGATTCAAGAGATGCTAAGAGTATCCAACATTGTCCCTCAGAGAAACAACAGTTCCAGATATTATAAATTATCAAGCAACTGTCATAAACACAACTGAAGGAAGGTTTCCCAAACCTTTTTCACCATATCCTTGGCCCAAAATATTAGTCCATATTATTCATTCCAACTCATCCTAAAACTGGACAGTGAATAAGAAAAAAAATCCATTTTCCCATTGCCTATCATGCAAAAATAAACAATAAATAGCTGCCCTCCTCCCTCTCTCCCTCCCTCCCTCTCCCTTCCTTCCTTCCTCCCTTTCTAACAGAAAGGTTTGGAATTTGCAGAAGTATTCAAACCTTGCGAACAGGAAAGATGTCAAATATCACAAGAATAACTCAGGCTTTTGAGCTACATATCTTAAAACAGTATTTTTACAGAGTTTATCATAGTTGTGATGAAGTCCAATAGATTAGCCATGTAACAATACATCAATACCTTTTGTCTTTTGAGATAGAAAATTGATCCCCAGGGTAAGGAATATCTGATAAATGCCATACAGCTTGATGGGGCTTTTGTACAAAGAGAAAAAGCGGTAGCAACTAACAATGCTCCTCTGACAATGTGATGGACTCTTAAGGCAATGCTTCTCAAAATTTGGATAAATTACTCAAAATTGGGTAAAATGTTTTTCATTTGGATAACGCTACCCAAATTCATTACACAACACAATGTACATTTATGTTGACTTAAAGTGTTTTACCCGCATTGGGTGGAAAGGACTTTTTGATAAGTGGTTTGGGAACAGTGAAGGAAAATGTTTGGGAAGCACTGCCCTGGGGAATTGTACAGCAAGTCAGGAAAAGTAAAAGAAAATATAATTCTCAAGACAGCTACATATATAGAACAGCAACAAAATGTCTTCAGTGGATGAGAGATTAAAAAATGGTGAGTTAAATAAATGGTCAAAGTAAGCATTCTCTCTGAAGAGTCTCCTTGTGTTTACTCAAGACATTGATAAGGACAACTGATTATCATCTGATCACAGGGTGATTCTTCTCAGAGGGGAGAGCAGTCGGGCTTTGAATTTATACCCTCTGTCTTTTCCCTACGAAGAAGAATGATCCTTCTAAAAACAAGTTCCAAAGGGATTTGAAACAGCTTCTGAACTAAATGACGAAGACAGAGCACAAGATTTTAAATTGGACCAAGTCAAATTAGAACTGTCTATATTTTATCTTCAATAATTTACTACAATACACTACTTTAAGAATGAATCCCAATCCACTCTAGTTTAGGATTTATGCTGATCAGAAGATTAGCTGATCAGAAGATCAGCTGCTGTGGTCTAGAGGTGTAGCTCTCACCTTGCAATCAAGAGGTTGTGAGTTCGATCCTAGGTAGAGGCAGATGTAGGGTCTCCTGCTTGGGCAGGGGGTTGGACTAGATGACCTGCAAGGTACCTTACAACTTTGTTAATCTGTTATTTTCAAGGATGCATAGCTTTGTCTTTGAAATGGTGTGTACCATCTAATACAAGCTGAGTTAAAGTTATGCTCAAAGATACTAGGTCAACATGGAAAACATGATGTGGTTATACTCCAAAGAGCAGCTCTTTATCCTCTTTATGTATGTCTTGTCTCATCTACAGGTCAGCGTGTCTGTGTGGGAGAGCAGCTGGCAAGAATTGAGATCTTCATCTTTCTGACCAGCCTGTTGAGGGCCTTCAGCTTCCGGTTGCCTGAAGGAGTGAAAGAACTCAATGAAGCACCTGTTGTAAAAGTGACAATGCATCCACACCCTTACAAACTGTGTGCTGTTCCCACACAGACTTAAAGGTAGACACCATAAAAAGCATAAAATGAAATACAGAGTAGTTGTTCGGTATGGTACAATATACCTATTCATTTAATATTGTGTTTTGCTTCTATTTACTCAATACTGAAGCTTCTTCAATATATTGCTGGGTTCACACAACATACCTAACCTGGTCAACCAAAACCCAGGAGGTTGTGTATGGAAAATGTGCTGTATGCTTAAGTTTTTCCTTGTTTTCCTTTGAGTGCCAATAAAACTTATTACTTGACAAGTTCTAGCTTGTGCATTGAGTACCAAACAAATGGTGGCTACCAGGTCGAAATATTGCTGTGTTCACACAACATACCTAACCAGGTCAACCAAAGACCAGGATGAAAAATGTGCTATATGCTTATTGAGTTTTTTTGTTTTTTCCCCTTGGGGTGCCAATAAAACATATTATTTGACAAGTTCTAGCTTGCACATTGTGTACCAAACAAATGACGACTACCAAATTATTTGCACATTTGAGCGGTTGCCACAAAGAGGAGGGTGTCAACTTATTTACCAAAGTACCAGAGGGCAGGACAAGAAACAATGGATGGAAGCTAATCAAGGAGAGAAGAAATGTGGAACTAAGGAGAAACTTCCTAACAGTGAGAACAATTAATCAGTGGAACAGAAGTTGCCTTCAGAAGTTGCATGTTCTTCATCAATGGGTTTTTTAAAGAAGAGACTGGACAGCCACTTGTCTGAAATGGTATAGGGTCTCTTGCTTGAGCAGGGACCTGGACTAAAAGACCTTCAAGGTCCCTTCCAGCTCTATTCTGATTCTGAAATCTATGAGGCTTTGTAACAGTAATCTCATTTACAGGATGTGCTTTGCGTATAGTTCTTCCAGGACTTGTTTACCATATTGCCATGGATTATTACTCATATGGTCTAATATCAAGAACTAGGCAGACTACATCATTCATTCTCTTCTCTGAAATTATGATGTGCCATGATGACTGATAGCAACTATTGTGAGCTGGACAATCCAAAAGATGCTTTCCTGTATCTCTGGGAATATCCCAGGCCAATAGCATCTCTCTTTCCCCCCCCACTTTTAGAACACTTCAAAACCCAGTGTGAAGCTTCATCATCTAAACATATCAGAATGAAAAGGTGATGATTTTCTTTTGACTGCTCTTGGTTTAAGTGGTTTTATATTGTTGTCATTGGCTTTCAGGATGATTGTTAGCTAGGAGGGGGAGGGGGGAGATCCCAAATGGTGCGCTAGCAGGCTTTCTATTCACAAGCAAGCAGGGATAGCACTGAGTGGCTTGATGAATAAATGTAGCAATAAATAAAGATCCGCTTACTTTACTTTAAAGAAAAGCCAGCCGCTATTATTATACTCATCCATGGTCCCAATTTGTATAAGCAAATACCAAAATATCAATTGAGAAATAAAAGGAGGATATGCATTACTGAAACTGTGATCAACAAAACTTTGTTGTTGTTTGGGAAGCAAAATAGAATTCTAATCTAAGATTCAATACTAAATGGGGCTTAAGATGGAGATCAACACGCCAATTCCCTTCTCCCCCAAAGATGAATAATTCCATTCTTCTAGTAATCAAACCAGACACACATATTCCATCCTGGAAGACTCGATTCGGCAAAATTTCCACACGTCGAACTCCCATTGTCTGCCATCAGGGTCGTGCAGAAACAATTCCAGATACCCTGTCAGTCTGCCCACAGGCAAAACACATGGAGAATGAGATCTGTTTAACAAATTTCTGGCAGCCCAATGAACTAAAATTCAGATTCATAGGAAAGGATTGGCCTTCATCCCAAGGCTACAGAATGTCAGCCTTGGCAGCCTGTTCCATGGTTCTCTTTCAGCAGGTTGCCAGATATATGTGGGGTTGTTTTTTTTCCTCCACAAAAGGCTACATGCTCATTTTAATATGTATTCCTGTATATACATATACCCAGAAAAGATAGGTGCTTCCCCTTCCTCCCTGCCTATGTTAGCTTTAGTGAAACAACAGCTTTTTTTTATTTACTGCATTTCTAGATAACCAACAGCAGCAAGTACCGTGTTTCCCCGAAAATAATACAGAGTCTCATTTTCTTTTGACTCCTGAAATAAGCACTTGGCCTTATTTTTGGGGAGGTCTTGTTATTTTTGAGGTGCAGGAGGTAGCGAGCGTGGTCACCTCCATGGCTGCTGCTGTGTTTTGGGGAGGGCTTATTTTTGAGGGACGGCTTATTTTAGCGCATGCGTTCAAAAGCCTGTTTTGGCTTATTATCCAGGGAGGACTTATTTTCAGGGAAACAGGGTAAATGAATTCAAACCAACTGGAACAACAATCTTGGAAGAAGATGGGACCTGTTTCACCAGAGAAAGAAGGTCAGGAATGAAAAATCAGGTTTGCACATGGACATTTAATCAGCTGGGAGTTAAACTAAGGTCAATGAAGTTCAAAGGGGGGAGGGCGGTTTGGACTCAGTCCATAGAGATTCTAGGCTGATCACTCTTATAAGTCTGCCCCCCAGGTTTTGCCACTCCTCCTACATCAAATCCTTTTAGATCCTGGCATTCTTCCATAGCCCCTTTCTATTAAGATCCTACAAAAGCAGAGCATGTCTATTCCTTAACTTATTGTCATGGGTGGTGGTGTTTTTTAAACTTAAAAACACATCCCAAATCTCTAGGGAGATTCTCAGTCATCCAGGTCATGGTTGGTGCTTTTTCAAGAGGCAACTGGAGCATAAAGGCAATGGCTTGATTAGAACATAATAGATAAAGTTTGCTGTTTTTTTTCTCTTTTGACAAAGATGTTCAGATTTCACTGTTAGAATGCAATCTCAAAACACACTTATTGGAGAGCAAGTCCAAGTGAACAGGTGGGATTTCTTTTACAATAAACATGTTTTTTTTTAAAGGGGTAGTCCTTAAATCCAGGAAGAAAAAATATCTCCTGAAAAATGTGACATGATCATTTTTCACACTTATGGCCATCCCCATGGTCATGTGATTTACATTCAGATGCTTGACAACTGACACACATTTATGAAGGTTACAATCATACCTGGGGTCATGTGATCACCTTTTGTAACTTTCTGACAAGTACGTCAATGGGGAAGGCAGATTCACTTAACAAACTGGGGCAAGAAAAGTCGTAAAATGAGGCAAAACTCACTTCACAAATTTCTCACTTAGCAATATACATTTTGAGCTCAATTGTGGTCGTACGTTGAGGAGTACATGTACTTGTTGCCCCAAACATGTTCATGGATTGCTTACATTTTATTTATTTTGTATTGATCATATTTATCTAGTTGCTCATCTCACAACAAGTGATAGGCAAGGTTTTGCAGACTCAATTGTTGAGAATGCGCAACAAAAAAGGTCTGTTTGAGAACGTAAACAAGATCCTTTTGGAATAAGAGGCTGAAATTCCTGCTACCTTTTCGGTAGCAACTTCTAGTACTGTACAAAACTCTTTGTACTTAGAGATGGCCAATAGGAAAATTTAAGTTCCCATAATAATTACAGAAACTAATCCTGAAGAACCACGAGTGTCCTTGATGCTGGTGAAGTGAGATAGGATTGAAAAAGATCTGTTCTAGAATAGAGTCTTTAAAAATATCTTTGAATCCTTCTTTTAAAAAGGGAGCAGAAAATACATATCCAGAAATAATTCTATGTTAGCTTATTATTTATTTTGTGTTTAACATTGCTTCTGATCAGAAAGGAAGAGGAGAGGTAGAAGGAAGTAGGGGAAGGGAGGGGAAGGAGGAGTGGTGGAAGAAGGGAAGGAAGGAA